>CABFOW010003551.1:42714-72342 GCA_902141385.1 Timema californicum
ACCAAGATTTGAACCTCGATCTCCCCGTCCTCAGCAGTCTAGCTTCAACACAAGCAGCGCGTTAGCCAACTACGCTTTAGAGGCGGGTAATTATCTGTTAATATTGTTTATATAAAAAATACTGACTGGTGTGGGTAGGCTTGCTTGCTTGGAGGAAAAGGACTGATGTACCCCAAAAATTACATAATTATGCGTTTTAATTGTGAACGTTGAGGCCTAAAGTTTTCTGGTAAGTGTGTAGGCCTTGCCCTACTAACCTTTAAATTTTTCCTTTGTTTACATGTATACAATTTTTTTTATGATTATGACACTATATTGAGATGATCAAGCTTATTTTTGTGGCATAAGTTTTTCAATAATGCAGATTGGGGGCTCTTTCACCCCACTATTTGTTTGGATATCAGATGATATTGGCAAACCAGAAGAAAGCATAGAGCCCACGGGTTGGACCTAACTACACCATATTATTTTAATCAATAATGACTGTTAATTTTGATTGCATGAATCAATTTAAAATGTGTGTCTAGTTCAGTGTGTTCAATTAGTGTAGTTAAAACTATTAAGGTTGTGAATTTTGGTTCCTATATTAGACCACTACTTTCTTTCATCTAAAAAAAATTGCAAAGCTGTGGTCAAAACTTGAATCATCCTGGTGAGAGGCTATGGTAATTGCTAAAAATATTCAATAGTTCTATTTTTTATATATTTTTATGTTCATTTTAGTGACATACACCATTAAATAACACATGCTATTGATATGAACTAAAAGACAACCTATTGTTTTAGAAGAGGATTAAAGTATTATAAAAAAAGGGTTGGGGGCAAAATGTATGACTATGTTTCCCAACTATAACTGGCTTTCTAATCTAACTTAAATAGAAACAACAAATAATATTTTTTTATGAAAGATGAACAATATAGTTAAAGAGGATTACTTTGTACAACAAAATAATTTTCAAGTTATATTCAAACCCATAAAACAAATTATGACACTTAGAGTGTATAATCTTTGTATACAAAATAAAAGCACAGAAAGTTTACAATAATATGCATTGATGTACCTAGTATCAATTTACTCTGACATTAACTATGCTTGAAATAAAATCACCAAAAGTGCTGTGATAAAGCCGAAAGAGATTACCATCCACCAAAATGGCCTTGGATACCACCACGAAATGGAGGCCTGAATGGACCTCTAGGTGGCCGCCCAAAACTCATATTGTGGACCATTGGTGGTGGGGGAGGAGGAGGTGGGGGTGGCCGGAAAGGGAACCTGCCAATGTGAGGGGGTGGAGCACCCCTTCTAGGTTCCATGCCCCTTCTAATTTCCATACCCCTCCTAGGTCCCATACCCCTTCTAGGTTCCATACCCCTTCTAGGTTCCATTCCCCTTCTAGGTTCCATACCCCTTCTAAGTTCCAAGCCCATTCTGATTTCCATACCCCTTCTTGGTTCCATACCCCTTATAGGTTCCATGCCCATTCTTGGTTCCGGCCATGTGGCTCTACCTCGGGATTTAAAACCTCGTCTAGGGGGTCGATTCCTAGGTTGTCTGCCTCTAAATTCTCTCCTGTTATGATTCAATTCTTGTTCATCATTAAAATGATCAACTTCTTGCAGATCTTTAAAACTGTCCATTTCAAGTTGATCATCAAAATTATTTCCATCCCGTTCATCATTAAAGCGATTTGTTTTTAAATGGTCATCAAGCCGATTGTTGAAATGGTTTGCTTCCATCTGATGGTCATGATCAGCATGATCAATTTGGTCAAACTCAATGATATCATCATTCATCCATGGATCATTTTCACTTGACATTCCAAGCATCAAGTTTTTATGATGTTCTTTTAATTGTTCAGCAATGATCTGTTGTGATAAACTCCCTTCAACAGCGACATCACTAACATCACCCTTCTTCAAAGCATCACTAGTCACAGTTTGTTGTGAGGTATTTTTTGTAGAGTTATCTTTTTGGTTACTTTTGTCAGGTCCTTCCTTTTTGGTAGATTCTATTTTACTATCTAAGCTCTGTGAATCATTTTCCAGTTTAACAGGTTTTGTAAGCTTGTCATTTGATTGTGTAGAAGATGCAGATTGCACCAGAGGTTGTTCAGGTGTCTTGTTTTGAGGTTTAATATTGGTGTTAGTGGATGGAGGATGCATTGGTGTGGGCAAAAGGGCTGGTTTAATTTGGGAGAGAGAGGGAGATATAACATTTACCGAATTAGACACTACCTTTGTTTGAGCCATACCTACATTTGTATTTGTAATTGAAGCTCGAGTTGGCAATGATCGCTCTGAAAATGATGTTGATTTACTTTGTACATTAAGAGATGTTTTTATCTGAGTTGCAGATGAAAGAATAGGTTTGGTTAGAATCGCAGATGTAGTTTTTACTGGCGATACAGGTGAAGTAGTTACAAATGAAGAAGTTGGCGGGACAGTCTGGGGCGATGAGAACGATCTTGTCTGAGAAGGTTTTTTTGTTTGAAGTGGGGGGATCTTTACTTGAGTTGGCAATGTATTCTTTATTTGGGTAGGGGTGTTCTGAAAGGGTTTTTGAGGGTTATCCTTTATTTGGGGAGGGCTACTCATAATTTGAGATGGTGGGGCGGATTCCCCTTGGGGTGGCATGGCATTTCTAGGAGAAATTGGTGGACTTATTTTGACCTGTGTGACTGAATTAGGTGGCACAGCCCGAATAAGAGGCGGAGGTGTATTTAATTGTGGTGGGGGTATGCGGAAACCTTCTGTATCAGCAAGCATTTGTAATGGAAGTGGTGGTGGTATAAGCACAGGTCTGAACCCTCGTGAGCTATGTGGACTAGGAGGGGGCCTGCTAAATGAGTGATTAGGACCTGATCCTCTGGGACGCACGTGGCGAATATCACCCCCAATTGTTGGGATCTTCTGAATTCCTAAAAGTGAGGGTCGACGCTTAGTTTCCTCCTTTTCATTAAGAGGAGAGTCAAGAAGAACTTTAGAAGGGCTATTAATATTGAAAGAGATTACTGGTTTGTTATTTCGTTTTGCTTCCATTTCCCTGTCAAAATTCAACTTCTTCCTACCTGGATTTCCAGAGATTACAGGTTTGTTATTTCGTTTTGCTTCCATTTCCCTGTCAAAATTCAACTTCTTCCTACCTGGATTTCCATCAGAAGTGAACGTTTGAATAGCCATAGGTTCTAAAGCTTCATCGTCACTCATTTCCATGTCTACACTCTCAACGTTGTCCTGTAGTTCTTCAGTACATTTTCTGCCTACAGCACGAGATGGGGGAATTCTATAGTCTTGATCCCCTTCTCCTTTTACTGCTTTAATTGTTTCAAAAGGGTTAGATTTTGGTATGGTTCTATAGTCTTGGTCTCCACGTGGCCAGTTGAGATTTGGGGGTGTAGGAGGTGGAGCCAAAGGAGGGTGCAACTCACGCAAGGGTGATCCAGTAAGGCTAATCAAATTGCGATGATCCACATCCTTTTTGCGTGGTCCCAACTGTCGATGGTCCACATCCTTTTTGATTGGTGTGGCAGGTGGTATGTGCATGAGAGTCCTTTGATCGGTGTCCTTGGGATGGTCCTTAGGTGGAGGTGGAGGTTCCAAAGGAAGAGGCACCAGAGTGCGGTGGTCAACATCAGCATTGCTTGACATGAGCAGGGGATCTGAGTCATCATACTCAACTGGATCACTGAAACCTTCCTTTTCAAAGAGAGGTGGAGACTCTGGAGTGTCCAAGCTGAGAGGCAGGTCCAAGTTGAGTGGGAGATCCACCTTGTTGAGTGGCATGGCAGGCATCCATTCACTGCTCTTGCCTAATTCCCAGTCGGGCGCATCCCCCCACGTGGGGAATTTGGGCGGTAGCTTGGTGTTCCATGCGCTCTCTCCTTCTTGTGCTCGACTGTACTTGTATGGCTGGGACTCCTCTAAAGGAAAGAGGTCAGGAGGAGGAGGGGGTGGAGGGAGAGGGTTCGGGGAGATGGTATTAATTAGATAACTGTACTGATTGCTTGGTGGTGGGTCTAGAACCTCTGATTCTGTGAATGCTGTAGGTTCGTCCTCGACTAGTTTTAACAGTGAGATAGGTGGTGATGGTATGCTGGGCAAAGGAGGGTCCATATCTAAGCCAGGAATATTGCTGGTCAATGATTTGAAAAAATCAGATATATTGAATCCTTCCTCTGGTTTGGACCTAGAATTGATCACTTCTATAGGCTTCCCCTGAAAAATTAAAAGAACAAGTTATTTCTTCAGTTAATTTGATACAATTTTTATATAAATGTACAATTTGATTATATACTAGTCAATTAATTAACATACTTACTTCTGATTCAGTTCGGACACCTGAGAGCAGTGGTAATTCTCCATGATCATCAAAGAGAGGTAGAGGAGGTGTGAGTGTTAGCGGAACTTCAGGACTAGATGTAACTCCAAACAGATTCTTCTATAACATGAGGCAAACATACAAACCATAGGATTAGAAATAGGGGTGTGCAAAGCTTAAAAAATTTTGATTTGTTTAGAAGTTTGTGTTAGATAATTCCCATTTTGAGGTGTTATACACATTATAAATTAATATTCACTAAAAAAATCTGAAATAATTGCATAGCATGCTGTGATAATAACCTTATTTATCATATTGGAGTGAACTATTACAAACAATTCTGCAATAAAATCTTTTTAAAGTGATTTTAGTGTAAAAAGTTATATAAACACAATATAATAGATATTATTTCAAGCATAAAAATCTATTAAAAAATATAATCAAGCTTTATTAATCTTTGAGTTTATTTCATAAATTCAACTCAGATCTGTTCCAAAATGAAATACAGTAGAAACTCTTTATTACGGCATTCTGTTGTCCAGTAACTCCTCTAGTCTGGCATGTTTTGAATCTGTCACCATTAGTTTGAAGGGGTAGCCACCAGGAGGATGCTATCAGCAGTACAAAGGCACCAAGGTTGTTTACATATGTAGCCGAGCATTTTGGTTATACATTCTTATTTTAGCTTGTATTCTGGGTGAATTTTAGCCCTTAATTTCCTGTTTTAAACATTATTCTACATTGTACATACATGCATATATACCTAGTCTCACCATTCCCTTACAGGCGTGGTAGGCAAGACTCTGCACATATAGTTAAAAACAACCACTCTTTACTTAATTCGTTCTCATTAACTTTCTTCACCCTCTACCCTTGCATACTCCCTTCACTTCAACAACATCCATAGACCGAGTCATGCATACTCTTTTATTCTTAAAATTCTTAATGTTTCTCTTTTTCACACATTTGTCTACCACCTTTGCTACATCTTACATGGCCTTTTGATCCACACACTCTAACTTCATATATTTGCTACATTGTATGACATAGAAATAAGTATATAAAGTGATATGGATAGCCTATGGCCTAGGCATAAGGGGTACATTAAAAGTTCTTAGGAATTGAATTCTGTGAGCTGGCAATTTCTGTGGTTTGGTACTTGCAAGTCTCAAAAGTTTCAACTATTGTGAACTTTGCACACTCCTAATTAGAAGTTTATTTTTTGCTACGAATAAACCAGGTATTTTAATAGAAAAATCAAAATAATGAACAGCCTAACTCAAGGGTTCCCAAACTTTTTGAGACCATGTCACCCCGCACATGTCAGATTTTATGTGCAACGACACTGTACCCAATATTTAAAAAAAATGCTTGAACTTGGCTCAGTCCATTTTCAGACTGTAGGGGAGACAGTCGAGTATGACATCACATCAAGTTTTCAAGGAGCATTAGAATCCGGAACTCATTTGAAGGGAGTGCATTCACAAGAAAAAAATTGTTGTCTTCTTATATGATTAATTCCATAATTTAAAACATGTACCAGTACACGTATCGAAAGGTTGCATGTTGAATTTCAAAATACATCAGAAGTTTAAATTTTTCCTTATAGCAGCGATGTCCCGGACCAAGGCCAGTGATGGCCCGGGGCAACGCATAGTTTGGGAACCCCTGGCCTAACTATATTAACATTTATAGGATAATCACGGCAAGGTAGCACATTTGATTATAAACTAGGAGGTTAGTGTTCAACCACTGACTAGGTGTGTGCTAATTTTTCCCTTTTGTGGTTTCCTATGGGGATTATTGGGGAGGTTGCTTCAAATTGATCTTTCTCGTGCTGTTATATTATTAAAAAGCATAGGTTGCTAGTAACCAGTTCTGATAGTGGAGTTTACTAAATAAATTAGAATATAGCTTGAATTATAAGCTCATTTAAACTGAATTTGGTGGCCACATGACTTAAGGCGTCACTCTCACGATAAACTAGACCACTAATAATGTAGAGAGCGGGGTTCTAATCCCGGCCAGGTGTATTGAAGGTGGTTTTCCTAAATGGTTTACAACTCTTTTTCCACACAAATGTGGGTATACTTCCTCAAAATGCAACCTTTGTCATACCTAACACATCTGTGTAATTAGCGCATATGCATATACATGAAAAAGTAGTAAGCTGTAGTGCTAAAAAAGAGGTTTACAAATTATTTTTCATGGTTGGCAAATTGTGTCATAAATCCTCCTAACACTGATCATGTAACATTGTAATGAGAGTGATCACACACAGGCACACACACACACACATGCATGCACGCACACACACACACACTTGTGTGTATATGAACAAAAGGGTTTGCCTCATCTAGTCTAGTTTTCCAGTGATGAGGTCAGAGTTTAAATCTCGGTTAGGTAAACTAGAGGGATTTTTCCTAAATGGTTTCTCACTCTTCCTTCATGCAAACTTGGGAACATTTCCCCTAAATTTTGCATTCTTTGAACTTAATGTGTATATGTAAAAAGCCTGGACGGTTAATAGATAAAAATTATAATGTAGCTTCATTAGCAATGAACAGAGAACTCTAAATATATAAGCAAGGTGCACTCCACCATACAAAATATTATGTCAACAAACTTCAGTATCCGATTTGTTAAATAAACCTTAATAATAATAATAATAATAATAATAATAATAAGCCTGTTTTTAATTTTTAATTCGTAAAACATTAACTGTTTCAAAATGTTAACCAACATACTTATAAAATTAAAGATTATTTGCTTTATAATGTATTTATGTGCCTTCCTATTAAGCTAGTGTGAAAGATTAATAATAGAAAAGGGTCAAATTAACTCTTTTTCCAATCTGAATCATTTTACCTGAAAATCCTGAATTTTAGATAACGTAATGATTATCAGGGCCCAGATTTTGATGACATGCCATCTACTCCATCAGAGACAATGCTCAGTTGTACATAGACTCTGTTCATGATCCCCTGGTTGTAGGAATGTATTTTTATAGGTCATTTTTTTGCCATTTAAGATTTTAAGGTCATTTTTCTTGCTTCTTTGTTTAGTGTCATTTTAAAGCTTTTTTTTAAAAAACAATTTAAAATTGTTTGAAAATAACTTTAAAAAGGTTATATATATGAATTATCGGTGCTTTGATAAAACATGAATATTTAAACATCAGATATATTACCACACATTTGTTGACTGAAGAAAATAATGTATGCGTCCAAATGAACTTTGTGCCCCTTTACCTGCGTGCTTATAAAATCCACATTCCTGGTGAGAACTTCACTACACCTATGTTGGAAAGGGTTGCAGGGGGATGGGAGAGCAATTTTTAGAGTTAAAATGAACTTTGTACCATCTTTACATTCCTGGTGAGTCGCCCACTATACCATGTCTGGAAAGAGATACAGGGGGATGGGGAGCTATCACTTTTAAAGCAGGTATTTGTATTCCAATGTTAAGTAGAACACATGATTTTAACTGTCACAACATTTTAAATGTATAGTTTTCATTTATAAAATCCACCTTATATTTATTCGTTTGCAATCATCTTATGTGTATTTAGAATGCTTTAAACCAAACCATCTAAAGCAAGTCATTTGAGGTAAATTATTACTGCATTCGGACCGGATATTTTTTCTACAGAGAATGAAATACTTTTCTGTAAAATATGTCAAAAAATGGCTGGCATCAGATAAAAGATGTAAACATTCAACAGCATATCAGTCGCAACAAACATGTCTGTGGTATCAAGAATATCAATAAAAAGAAGACCTCTCAATTATTACTTGGACAAAATGTATTAACGAATCAAGAAAAATCCTCAAGATTTTATAAAGATTTGTGACATTCTGGTATCTGCAAACATTCCTCTGTGGAAACTGAGCAATGTTAAACTAAAGGATTTCCTGGGACTGTATACCAGCCATTCTATTCCAGACGAGTCCACACCGAGGAAAAATTGAAAATTAACAGACCAGGAGATATTTTTGCTTATGTTTATAGTGTAAATCCTAACTCTTTTAATAAATATATCATATTATGTAATTTCAATCAAATCTTTTAGATCATTTTCTGAAAATTTAAAGCCATTACTTAGAGTTTTTAGCGTCATTTTATTGGTCATTTTTTTTTGGCAATTTTAAGGTCATCAAAATCCGGGTCCTGGTTATTATAAAGAGATAAACAAAATTATCTGGGTTTATTTCTCTTCAATTTTGATTTAGTTCGCATTATTTCTTGGCAACATTCATGGATTCAGTTAGGCGATACATTTATGGTCAAGTCAACTACGGTTTATAGTTAATATGTTTGGCTTGGCGACCATTATGCGATGGTCCTAAAAGCCCAATTCTGATTAAAAATATACAAACAAATACTTTTTTTTTTTCAAATCTTGAATATAATTTTTCAAATCCCTCATACCTAAATATAAATATCATTAGTTTTGAATTAAATACAAGAAATCTGTACAGCAGTAAGAAGATCAACCAAAGACTGAAAAAATATTAATACAAAATTAGAAAATCAAATATATTTTGACTTGAACTACTTTGAAACTAAGTAGGGAAGTCAATTAAGAAGATAAGTAAAGTATAGATATAACTATTTTTATAATTCCTGAAATGTGTCCCAAACTAAAGTTACCTGAAGGTCAAATGGTAAAGAGTTGCCCATGAAGCTTGCAAAGCAGTTATCCAAGGACTGCGAATCCTCTTGGGTAACCATTCTAATTTGCTGGATTGGCTGAACATCTGACAAAAAGGAACTTGGAAACTGCTCATCACCTAAACCACATACATTATTTCCCATAACCACTCAAGCAAACGTACAAAACATAAGTAGCTTATGGTGGCACCTTGATCAGCGAGACAATATCAATTGCTGTCAGCCACACAGCTTAAAATACTATGGTCTGTTGTCATGTCAATAAGAGAGGAAAGCTTGCTGCTAGTTCTCAATTATCTTAAGGCTGTATGTTGTGAGTTATCAAAACATTATTGTATATGTTAAAGCAAGGATAAACTCGGAGCCCTCTTTCATCAACCCTAGTCTCATAGCTCGACAAATATGTCTAAATGGTAATTGAAAATGAGCTAATGTCAAATTTTCACCATTTTTTTTCTATTAATAAAACTCAAACTACAGTTAGGCCCCATATCCGCTGATTCAGTATCCACAGTTTATCACTGCCCAATTTTATTTATGTTTAGTTAAATAAAGTTTTTTTTATAAGTTTCAAACCACCTGCCAAGCAAGAACCGGCTGTATTATTAACATCACAAACTATGGGCATTGTGCTATCATATCACAGTCATCATCATCATTATCATCATCAGTGATCATCAAACAAGAAGAATGGAGAGTAGTAAGTATGCTGTAGTGTACAGTAAACATTATTATTACTTTATTTAATGTTGGTAATGTTGGTGAAGTTTTTGTCAATTAAACTTTACCTTATTTATGTATGATATATGAATATCACGTTATATAATAGTTCGGTATTATCCACAATTTCACGTAACTGAGGTAGAGCTAGTAAAATATTACTGCGGATATGGAGGCCCTACTGTAGTGGATTCTCAAGGCTATATTTTGGTGTGAGCCATATTTTGAACACATTGTATTATTAAATATTACATTTGAACTGAACGAATGCACAGCAACTTCTTTCTTGCAGAGGTGGTCCCCTCAAGGTAGAATAGAAGGGAACACACTTTAAGATCAGTATTTTTGCTTTTGTAGATGTTTTTAGATTCATTTCCTACTTATAATATAAATACTCCTCGAATATCCATATGAGCATAATAGCCTTTGAACAGAAATTTTTATAAGGATAAAAAGTCTTGTTAAAATTCTGCGATGCCCATGACAGATGGTAAAAAAAAAATTTGTTATGAAAAATGGAAAAAGAATGTCAAACTCAATTCCTTAATATGCTCAATTCTTACTAGTGTTGAAAGAATAGAGGATAAATCTCAATATCTTGATTTTCAATATCTCAATTTTTAGCTCTCAAATACCAGTAAATAAAAGCTCCGGAATTCAACAAAAAAAATTGCCATATTCATGATGGGTTAATTTTTCATTGCGACACTTATTAATTCTTTACCGTTACACATTATTACCGAAAAATTGTAAATTAAGTCAACAACATTATTGTATAAATAAATAACATATTTTATATTTGATGTTGGATGCATGGAAAAGGGTTGAAATTGTAAATGTTTATATGTCGAGAAATAAAATTAAAAAATTCAAGAAAAACAGTAACAATGACATAATTCCTTTTAAAATTCCAAGATGATTGTATGTTTTAATTGTACATAAAAAACCTTTGTAATATCGTGTATATGTTCGTTAAGAACTCATTTAGTTGCATATTATTCTGGAGAATATACTTATGATTTATTAATCTAGACAATGTTTCAGATGAGGTTGTAACTTATAAGGAAACAATTACATCAAATTTATGAAAAAAATAAACTCAAAATAACAGGAAACAGTACATGATGTTTAAACTAGACTTTTGTTTGAGTTTTAAATAGAGATTTTCAAGTCAAAATAGTGAGAAAAATTAGTAAACAATAAAAACAATTTAATAATTCAGACTATGCTTAACGTTAGACAGCAGTTTAGCCAAATATTTTCTATCAATCATTTTAAAATCATAATATTGAATAAATAAACAATAAAAAAATAAAATTATATAATGTTTATTGTGTTTGTTTCTAGTCTATTATCAATTTAAGCTGAAAATGAGCAATGAGAGCCAAGAAATTTTTTATCTTGATGATTATAGTGCAAAAAAAAAATTTCACCCAAGAGTACAAGTTTTAATGGGGAATTCAAGTATTACATAGGTACCTTAGAGAGAAAGGGGGTTCGAGCTTTGCTTATTTTTGCTGACAAGAATTATGGGGATCAGAACAAGGCTATGTAAGACCGCGTGAGATTGGCAAGAATGACGCAATGACCAAGCAACCCCAAATGGACAGATAATAAATAATTAGAAATGCTGAGACATAGTTTCAAGGATCTTGCTCATCAGTTTAAAAGTGGTTTAATTTTTTTTATAGCTATAATGATTCATATATTCATTAATAATAATTTTTTCATATAATTTCAATAAAATATAATTTTTTTAAATATGATATAATTTTACCTGTTTAGTAAAATACATTTAAATTTAATTTACAACGGGATTTATTGTTAGTTATTTTGTACCATCAATTTAAACCTTGGGTTAATAATGACCAGAAATTTATAAATTGCATAAAAATATGTTATTCCTGTGAACAAATTAAAAAACCAACTAAAATTATAACATTACCAAGACAGGGAGAGGGGAGGGGGTTTGAGAATTTGCTTACAAAGGGGGGTCCAAAATGGACAAAAATGTGTCCAAGCCATAGTTGAACACCTACTTACTAATGCCTACAAACATTGTTGCCAATTTTATTTTAAAATAAGACTATTTATTTATAAGTTTTATGTTATAGAATGTATAGAAGTATTTAATAGACTGTCTTTAAAGAGACTAGCCAAAATGTTCATCCAAAATGAGGTTAGAAGTTTGCTGTCTTCGAGGAATAGCATTTTTTATCAGTCAATATTTTTGAGGAGCATGCTGGCTACCACCAGAAGAGATAGGATTAGGCATGAAGATGTAAGGTCAAGAGTTGGGATAGATGAGATAGTTGAGGAGGCAAGAATTAGATGGTATGGGCATGTAATGAGGACAGAAGGGGATAGGATTCTAAAAAGATTAATAGATATGAAGTATGTTGGGAAGAGATCGCAAGGGATTTCAAGTAGGAGAGATGGGAGGAACAGATAGCAGCAAGTGAGCAAGTGAGAGGAGGAGAGTGGGAGAGAGTGCAGGAGGAAGAATAGCGAAAGGACAGACATGGTGTGTACTCAACTTGACCAATGAAATTCCTGACTTTTCCCCTGATCATTTCCTAAAATTCCCGACTAAAAAGTATGTAAAATCCTTCTAATTCCCCCACTTTCTCCCTCATTTTTCTATTAATATTTTTTATGAACAGTAATAATTTTTAAAATTTAAATAAATTATTTTTAAAATTTGTATTAACATTGTTTACTAGGAATTTTAAAATATATTACACAGATACAAACCAAAAAATACAGCTTGAATAATATTATTATTTACTGTTTTAATTATTACTATATTTCATATTTTGAGTAAAACCACATTTTATCAGATTTTTGTTGTAATTTACCAAATTCCTGACTTATTCTCGTTTTTCCCCGATAAATTCAAATTCCCGGCTAATTCCTTTTCCCGGATGGTAGACACCATGGACAGAAGGAGATAGAGGCATTTTACTAGACGGACCTGGCCATGGCCACACGTTGGAACCAGTTCATGATGATGATGATCAGAGTCAATATTCACTCGCCTACAATCTTCTTGCTTGTTTGAACATCAATTGATTTTTTTTGTTTTCAACCATAATTTTCAAACAATGGTTTCTAAAGATTTCTTTTTTCTAATGGGAACTAAAAAAAAGCTCATGCGTTTCACTGCCTACCCCTAAATTCCTAACACAAGGATTATTAAAGACAAATATATCAATGCCCTTGATAGAGTTTCATTATTTGGAGATGGAACAAATAGTTTACATTGGGCTGGACTCTATGCTTTACATTTAGTTTTTTTGTAAAAATATTTGAGAAATACAGTGACTTTTTGAATATTCTATAACTTCTCCTTAGGGGTGAACCACATAATGCTGTTGAGAGGGAGGAAAGGGTGAGCTCTATTGTCAACGTGATGTTACATGGGAGGGAGTACAGCACAGTGTGACGTAACACAGATCTTATTCTTAAATATTGTAGTGTTAAAAAATAATATTGTTCATAATCACATTAAATCTTAGTCCCTCTTTTATTACCACAAAAGCTTCCCAATGAAATAATTACAATATTTCTTGATATAAAAAGTTACGTAGACATATTGTGGGGAGGGGAGGGTAATAGGGGGGTAGGTTAAAGCATTATGTATTTTATGTATCACTAGAAACCCTCATATGTGGTAGCAAAAAGATTGGATTTTGTTAAATAATAAGTTGGAGCTCGATATCAAAAATTGGTAAATAAAAGGATTTTTTTTTACTAAAAAGGCAACAAAAAAAATTACTCAAATTTAGGTGGCATATGGATAGAAAAAAATAATGGCTAAATTTCAAATTCTTAAATATTTGCCTTCGCTCACAATTTGACTGCCATAATAGTACGGTCAAAACATATTTTATTTCTTTAATGCCAGACTTTGGTGGGGGGAAATAATTTTTCTGAACTTTAAACTTTGGTTTGTTAAAATAATATTAAGAAGAAAATTATAATAGTGTATTTAGTGCTATTTTTTCTAGCAATTTTAGACAAAGAACAATGTTGTCTGCTACTTTGTTTATTATTAATGGGTTTTATAGGCCCGTCAACATATATAGATCATCAGGGCCATGCTAAATTAGTAAAAATATGTTAGATTTGGGTATTGTTAATTCTGATTAAAATGTACATAAGTAATCAATTTTAGGAAAATATTCAGCTTTGTTTTATTTCACATATGCTTAATTCATTAAGAAGTGATTAATTATAAAAATATTTTATATTAATTTTTATATGCTAAATAAAAGTTCATAGAAACATGTCTCACAATATTTCGTGCCCTCCATTCTACAAACAACTTTTTCAGGTTTCTAATGTTTTCTAGGTGCCTATCAAACCTGATCCACAAACTAAAAAAAATTATTATGAAAGATTCAATATAGTGACTTTGTTCAATGGAAATATTGGTAGCAATTAGTGTTCCAGGAAGTTGAGGTTCAATCATAAAATGAGTGAAGTGACACTTGATTTTTCTCAATATCTTTCAAGGCAAATATTAGCGCCTTTCTTAAAAAATTCACTCTTCTTAACAAATTCCTTAAGGTTAGATAATGATTAATTATTATAAATAACAACTTGGCTACAGAGTTATAAATTCAAAACAAGCCATACATAAGAAAAATAAAGAGAATATCAGTTTGAGCTTAGGTTCTCAAATTAATTCATTTTCTAAGTAAATCAAGATAATTAATCAGAATCTTATGAGCAAAATAAGGAGGGGTTGTCCAGTTGGTTGAAAACATACTACATTAAAAGCAGTCACTATACAAGTAATTATTAAAGTTTATGGGGTACTAAATTGACTCACCCTTTAGCAGCTCTTCTCCTGGCAACTCAAAGTCTGAGCCTCCGGAAGGGGAAGGTGAAGGTGCATTTATATCTGGTGATGGTACTGGGCTCGAATCTTTTAATGTAGGAATTATTTCATCCAAACGGCGTTTCAACAACTTCACTCTGGATCCAAAATTTTTGTATGCCTGAAATATTTATGAATCTTAGAACATAGTTTGTGAGTTTTAAATAAAACAGCTGCCAAAATGCTATAACTGAACATTCAAAAAAAGTTTGTATTCTTATAAATGTCAAAAGTCGGACAATGTTACTATAATGAATATTCTCTTTGAGGGAACTGTATACTGTATAGTTACTATTGGAAAACAGCGTTGTCATTCTATTGTGGTCAATCTTCCCTCAAATATTAAACAAATTTTGCAACACTGGTTTGTTAATATTGCCAGTAGCTACTTCTTCTCAGCACTCCACCTTCTGACATAACTCAAAAGTTGGAGATTTGACAATATAGTTAATAAAGAGAGAATGAAATTTAAGCTTTTCTCCATAAGACCTACATTTCCCTGCCCCAAACTTTGCTGGGTTAAGACAAGGAGCATGGATTGAAAAATTGCATTTATTTGTTATGTTATGAATTTGTGAGCCCAGTATAGCAGTAAGAAAATTCCAATTAAGATTAGAGTATTAAAATATGCATAAGATCTAAGATCGGTACATACCGTTGCCACAATTTTGGCTTCTCCATTCTGAGAATTGTAGAAGCCCTCGGCTTGATCTAGTAGATCAATGAGGGATGCTCTTTCCTTTAATTCACTATCAAGCGCATTAACATAAAGCTGCATTTTAGCTATGCCTTCATCTACTTCTGAAACCATATCATCTCCTTGCCGTCTATCTGTAAGTGGATGTGATCAAATACTTTTAGTCTACATGTAAGTAAACCACCTCCCTTTCCCTGCAGCCAAAATATCTCAAATATGGATTTGATCCCAAAACATTTAGCTCTACATTTTTATATGTGAACAAAGGAATCCATAAATATAAACTTTTCCATTTATCCAGACTCTAGATCCATGGAATGAATTTGGGTGCAAACTGCTAGAATCTTTTGATCACTTAGATTAGAACATTGGCTTCCAAACTTTCTGGTTTCAATATTTTAGAAAATATCCACCAGATGATATTAAAAACATTCAACAACAAATTGAGGTGACAATTAGACACAAAATATTTATTTTTAAATTTAAATTTCAAACATTCAATATAGTGTATTTGTGTTAGTATAAATGTGTGTACAAATTTAACTGTGCCAAGACAAAAACAGGTCAAATATTTTATTATCAATTAAAATAAGAACCCCAATGATTTTTCATTTAAAATTTAAATGCAAAACCTACATTGTTGTTAAGATGAAGGGTGATGTGAGTTCC
Source organism: Timema californicum (assembly GCA_902141385.1). Taxonomy (NCBI): domain Eukaryota; kingdom Metazoa; phylum Arthropoda; class Insecta; order Phasmatodea; family Timematidae; genus Timema; species Timema californicum. Next base: position 58,678 of record CABFOW010003551.1, read on the forward strand.
TCTACAAGTTGAGAAATTTTAGGTGTGAAATAAGAAATAATGCAATTTTTATGAGAGTTTTTCCTAATATATCCTTGCCACAGCCAAACAATTAAGATTCAAGAACCCAATCAAACTAAGAAACCAAAAGACTTGCCTTTCAAGTGACTCCGCAGTGCCTCTGCATCAGAGAAAGACAATGGACTTTCATTCAGTCTTTTCAATTTGAGATCTGTGTCATTTTCTAGCTTCATACATGCACGAACTTTGGCAATCAAAAGAGGCGGCTGGAACAAGGTAGAATGTGGAAATTGTCAATAGAAAATCACAATGTTGTTTGTGATATAAATCAAACAATTTCAATAAAAATCAAATAAACCACTATTAGTTATTGAAAACCAATTATTTTATTAATAATTACCGGTATCTAAAAAATAATCCAAAAGTGGAGTTTACATAAATTCAATTTAGAATACTAACTAAAGTAGGTCAGGTGCTTAATTAAACGTGTAAAAAATTAGAAGCTATGAATAAATTCTGAATACAACATGCTATAGTTTTTTCTAAATAAAGTATTCTGATGATTTTTTAAATTTATTATTTATATTAATAAAATTAAGAGTTTGTGTGCCTGTCTGTCATGAGCGCTGCAGGATATCTATACTCCATTCACGGTAGGAATTACTCTCTGAAAGGTATTTTTTCCTACCAATATACTATTATATAATAGATTTCTGGTAGGGGAAAAGGCCTTTCAGAAAACAATTCCTACGCTGAAAAGACTTTACTTCACGAAGAGATATAAATTTTAAAAATTACTAGCCCCTGTCAAGGGCGTCGAAAGGTGGGGGTCCAGACCACCACTCCCTGGAATTTGTTGGATTCCCTCTTAAAGGAGGGTCCACAAATACATATAAAAACTCAATGTTTACTTTTTTTTACTCTACCTACAGTTTTAATCGTATATGTCATCAAATATTAGTTAGTGAATATTTTAATATTCACCTTTAAGATACACCTTGTAAAACTTCCTAATATAAAATTATCTCTGTCAATATTTCAAATACTGTACTTCTTTTCTCATTCATCCATATGGTATTGGAAAGGAAAGTTTATGTAGGTAGGTACTTTCCCCCACCCATTATCTCAACATACCTACTTACTCAAAAAATATGTGCTAGTTATGAAAAGTTTGAAAGAAAAGGAAAGGTCTGGGGGGTCCTGACCCCAACCTCCCTAAAATAATGAGATTTTTACACCCTTGGCCCCTGTGCTTGAGCAAGTGCACCTAAAAACTGGAATTTAACATTTTTGATTGAATTTAAAAAAAATTAACTTAATGCTGGGTTTCTAGAAATAAAATGAAAAGATTTTTTTTCTGTTTGTTTGAAGTAAAAAAGAGTGTTACTAAGGGTAACGCCATAAAGGATTGAGTGGTTACCCCAGGCAATGGCAGGTACTTCTACTAGTAATATAAATAATAGTAATTAAAATGACTATTCATAGAGTTTTTGCATGATAATCAAAGTTTAATATTGCTGGGCACATAGACAAAAGTGTAAATCTTGTCCAGTTTGCTGGTGACAAGCAGGTTGGGGTTATATTGACGATTAAGTGCAATGAAGTGATTATTTATAAATAGTTTCTCCTGGGGCCACAAAAAGTTCTTATATATTTGATCTAAATTCTACCTTTTTCATCTCTACCTACCTCTACCTCTACGTCTTGTTTTAAATGAGAGAGCCCCCCTCCCCTCTGCAGCCCCCATCCAGTTTTGTATTATGTCCCAAACATCCCATTGTTTTATTAAGAATGGCATTTTTGTATATTTTTTTATAAAAACTTTATAAAACTTTCAATCATAACCTAAAATTTAGTTTACATCAATGGCTGGTATTGTAGGTACCAGTCATTCGTGTAACCATGGGTAGAGGCATGTTGAATGAGATTAACAGTGTTCCAATGAATAAATAGTTTAACTTTAAAGTCAATGAATTATTCAGAGACAAGAAAAAATATGTGTTGGCAACACTTGCGTGTTTGTTCTCTGTGTGTGTGTCAGTTTCAGCATAAGCATATCACATATTCCTGAAAGACTGAAATTTGTTGGATGAAGTAAGTTCCATCTAAAATATACTCAAGGTATGAACAAGATGTAATGCAGTCCCTCTCTACACTGAAATACAAGTTTTTGTATAGGTTCTGTGAAGAATTATTTTATTTTCAATTCGTACAACCCGAGCGGGTAGTAATACGTGGTGATAATAATAATAATTTATGTAATAAAAAAATATTTTAATTGTTCTGCACTTTATGGAAATTCCAACAAACCTCCATCCCATTTTTGTTTCAAAGAATTATGGTCAGTCTAACCCCACTCCATTAGTTAAATGAAGAGGATAGCTCAGACAGGTACTTAAGAAAAACATGGAATGCACGTAATGATAAACAATATTTCAGCTCATTATGTAATTTATTAACATTTAAATCAGTCGTTTTCAAACTTTTTTTTCTATTGCAACAGTAGAATTATATCCTTGAGATTTATTGCAGCTCCCCAATTGTTGAGAGGTTAATCAATGTGAAATCAACAAGAACTCCAGCCATGCAATTTTTTTTAATTTTGTTGAGAATTGGAATGTATTGATCATGATATCTCATGAACCTTTTACAAATGATAGTATCTAGGTCTTAAAAACTAAGGAAAAATTTTAAATTTTCATTTTCATAAGTATTGTGATATTAATATTCGAGACCTTAGTAAAATAAAATGATCATGTTTTAAATAAAATTTAATTTGTCAAATTTAAGGATTATCAAAATATAATTGGAATATTTTCAAAAACTGTAAATTTAAATATTAGAAAAAATTCACATTTTATCCCTATGTTCATATGCGTGTACAGGTCTAGTTTTAACTTAAAACAGTAATGTGATCTCAAGTTATTGATCATTAGAAGCCAGCAATGCAGAAAGGACCTGTTTTCACATAAGCCAGTTTAATAATAATCGACCCGCCTCGGTGGCGTAGTTGGCTAACGCGCTAGTTGTGTTGAGCTCGAACGCTGAGGACGGGCAGATCGAGGTTCGAATCTCGGTCGGGTGAACTGGGGGTGGTTTTACCTAAAATGGTTTTACACTCTCCCTCCACGAAAATGCGGGTTCACTTCGTCTAATTCAACCTTCCCAATTCCCAATCCATTAGCGTAATTAGTACTTAAAGCGTATAGCCCGAACGGGTAGTAAGATGCGGTGCTAAATATTATTATTATTATTATTATTATCAAACCATTTCAGTGTTCACACACTCTAAGGTGCTACTCTCTCAATAAACTAGACTGCTGATGATATCATGGTTTGATCCCAGTCGAGTGTAGGGAGGGTGTTTTTCCCTCTTCCACTCTCTCTTCAAGCAAATGTGGATACACTTTCTCTAAATTCAACCTTCCTAATTCCTAGCACTTTAGTGTAGTTAGTATATATGTGTATGACCTGAATGGATAGTAAGACATAGTGCTAACAATAATATGATTTGTATAATATTCTAATGTTTATTTTAAATAAATATTGTTGTAGCCCATATTATCTTAGATATTGTAAAAGTTTATTATTGTATCAATTTTAGGTCTACAGTTAAAATACTAACAAATACAGTGAAATCTTTTAATAGCACACCTTTCGGTATAAAAAAATCCATTATTATGACTGTCCGTTTTATATATATATATATATATATATATTTTTTTTCAAATCATAGTGCTTAAACACATTTTAAATGATATTAAGCTATAAGCTATAGATAGGCCTATTAACTACAACCATTTAATTTAATTACTGCATTGTGAAGTAATGTATTATAGTTATTACTAGACCCTCAGCCCCCCCATGCATTATTATTTCCAACACACATATTGAAGAATCATCATAGACTCTACCATAAAATATGAGTGACTATCAACATTTTTATGAGGAATAAATTAAATTTTCAAAAAGATAATTAAATTTTCAAAATAAAATATAGCCTATGTTATTTGCTGATAATGTAGCTTTATATTGGTGAAATAATTTTTAAAATCGGTCCAGTAGTTTTTGAGTTTATCCATTACAAACAAAAAATCAAATCTTTCCTCTTTATAATATTATTAGTATAGACAAGTAAATAAATATTGTACTGAAGCTTATTGTACATAATGCGTTATACATAAAACAATACACACACAAAATGAAATGTGAGCAGTAGGCGTTCTGTACTATAGGCCTATATGTGTGCACAATCTCAGAATAAACTGGTGGGACATCCCCCAATGAAGACTCGAAGGTGAGGGAGGTTCGACCTTAAAGTACCGTAGGCATCCCTTCGAAGGCTATTTTAGAAACTTTCCCTACAGGGGAAAGGCAGCACTGCTCACACTTTGTTATTGGGAAGTTGTTTCACCATATGAGCCAATGTTATGTTGCCAAGGAAATTTAAACGATCCGTTATTAAAAAAAGACTACGCTATTCAGAGGTGTCCGTTACATAAGGGAGAGTTCACAAAGCCATAGTTAGCTTGATATTTTAATTGAATAACTTAGAGATAAATTACCATCGAATTTATTTTATTTTTAATGTACAAACTTTCTGGTGTAAAGGTTGGTATACCTAAGTTGAGGATTTCCAAGATGTATTTGAAAATTGTAGCTCATCTGTTTTCATAGGTCATGTTGACTATTAAAAATAAATTAAGTGGGGATAAAATAAAATGAAAGTTGATAAATTAATTTTACTGATGCTGATTTACATGTTTTATTAGTTGTGTTACCTGCTTTGGTGAACACATGGTCTTAGGTGTCACTCTCGCAAAAACTTGACTCCGGCAATGACGAGGATATAGGGATTCTAATCCTGTTCAGGTACATACAGAGGGTGGTTTTCCTAAATGGTTTTGAACTCTCTTCACACAAATGTGGATACACTTTTGTTAAATTCTACCTTGCCAATCCCTAACACATTAGGTAAGCCTAATTATTACTATTACATTTGAGTACAACCCAAACAGGAAGCACTGCGGTTTACTTGCAGTTCAGGTTGTATGCATAGTATGTATTAATAACGCTAATAAGTTAGGGATAAGGAAGGTTGAGTTTAGAGGAAGGGTACCCACATTTGTGTGGAGAAAGAGTGGAAAACCATTTTGAAAAAACAAACCTTTCACTACACCCAATCTGGATTCAAACGCTTTGTCTCCCTGTCATCGGTAGTCTAGTTTAACATGAGGGTGATGCATTAGACCATGCAACCACCAAAGGAGGTGTTACATAATTAATTAATGACTTGGTGAGCAATCCGAATTCACTATAGCCTGAGGCAATAACCCACCTCACTAAAGGCAAAAGTCGAACAACTCGCTGAATTGCAGGCAGGATGCATCTAATAGCTGAAATATGTGGAACTTAGATTACTTGCTAAGTTTTGGGTGTTAGCAAAGAAGGAGTACTCAGCAAGAGTGGAATATACTCTAAGTATGCTTTTACCATTTTCTACTACTTATCTCTGCGAGCTGGGATTGTCAGTGCTTACACTTACAAACATTAAGTATAAGAAATGAGAACGACTTATTTATGTTGAACAATAAAGAGGACCTATTTATCATAAATATGTCCCTGGATATAGGTTTTGTGCAAGAAAAGACAAACCCGTATGTCTCATTTAACTTATGTGATTTGTATTCCTTGTTTAGAATATTTTAGAAAATATACTTATTTAAGATTTTCCTATTAATATGTATTTTTTTAATTCCACTAAAATAAGATTTAAGTAATGTGGCACACCTAGCAAATCTTGTGGCACACTACTGGCAGCACACCCTTTGACAACCATTGATTTAAATTATAAATAACATTTTCACTATAAAAGCCATATTGTGTGCATTCCCTTTTATGTTTCTATCCATCTTTCCTGTTTCGTCTTCTACATTTAAAAAAATAACCTAGTAAAACTTAATTTTCTCTGCCATGTTTTACTACTAGTTCGAGATATCCGCAGTTAATTACACTATTGGGTATTGGGTGAGGAATTTAGAGGAAATATACCCTATTTGCATGGAGGGAGAGTGGGAGACCATTAGGGAAAACACCCAGAATATACCCACCCAGGATTCAAAGCTCAATCTCCTCGTCACCGACATTCAGTCTATTCCAATAGTGGTACCTTAAAGTATGCCTGTATTGATGCTGGTAATATTATTAAAATTGTTGAAACATAATGTGAGGTGTTAACATACCATGTTGTTGACAAATATTAATTACCTGGAATTCCACTTCAATTGCTAGGCTCTGCTGTTGGTTTCTTGGTGGCAGTGCTGAGAAGACCGGTCAAATCAGTTATAAATGCCTCATCATAAACACCTCTTTCTCCCCAGATTTTGAAAATACGAAGTATTCTATGTTTAACTTTTTCTATCCTGAAATGAAATACACTGATCAGGAAGATAAATAATGTAGTCATAAAGAATCACATATTATTAAAAACTAATAAATAATGGCCACCAGACCATCATAAATGTTTTTTTTACCTATTTATTCATTACTATGTTAATACAGCGTGACCACCAAAATTTATTTTACAAATTTCTTGACTTTTCTAGGTTTTCCATACAAAATTTTTAATTTTTCCCTGTCAATCATATTTTACCCGTTTATATAACTGTTGGCCACCAAGTATGGATTGATCTTCAATGGCACATATGTTTGAACTGATATTAATTGTCTGTGACCTGCACTGGTGAGCATGTAGATAAAGGTGTCAGTCTCAAAGATGGGGAGCTCCAGGCTCAAATGCACGTAATTGGTTAAGATTAACAAGGAACAAATCGGAACAGTGGAGATATACAATATTGTTATTGCTTTAGTTTTTTGTTTATTACTCATGCTAATGAATATGTAATGAACTACTTGATCGGATATTGTCTCATGAATTTGAGCCTTTCCGTTTCACCTAAACATAAACAGAGTTTACACAAATGTGCATTAGATGACCTTGGTTCAGATTAAGAAAATAATCAAAGCAACACAATGTGTTTGAAGGTTATTATTAATTCACTTAATCTAGGAGTGCCATAATATACAATAATGGAAATTAGTTAATATAAAAAAGTTTCTCTTGTTTTGATAAAATAATGATAATGCCTAATTTTAACTGTTTAATGGTCAAATTCCATGATTTTTTTCTTAGCTTTTAAATTCCCTGACAATTCCAGGTTTGTGGCCATCCTGTATCAGCTATTTTTAAATGCCCGTTAGTAGAATTTATGTTATAAGCTCCAAACATGAAGATACGTTATTATGATTTTTAAGTCTGAGCTCCATTTATACTGGAAAAATTAAGTCCCTACTAAACTAATATGTCTAAAGGATGAATAAACTATGTATACCAGTATATAGTTTGATCAAAATTTTACTCATCACCATATAAGGCACTGTCCTATGTAAGCAATTAAACAGGAGAGGTGCGGTACGAAGCGAGTGAAATGATGTGATTGTCCTGTGTGGTCGAATACAAGAAGCAATCAGTAATTAAATCAGTAGTTTGATTTACAAATAATGTATCAGGCCTATAATAATTTTTGAAATAGAGTAAATCAATCTAGTTTCTTCAGCACTTTGCTGAGACCACTCTCTATCCACATGCAATCGATTATGGTGTCTTTATTTTTCATATCTCGCAGCATACTACTTTTTACTCCCCTAATTCAGCGAATTATGACATTTTAGTCATCAAACTAAAATTTCACTTGACCCAACAAAAATACCCAGAGTAAACATTGCTTGGAATTCGGCAGCATCACCTTTACATAGGACACTTCCGTGCAAACAATTCTTTGCCTGCTCTAATTACGTTCGATCACTCCCATGGGACAGCACCAGCATATTTGTCTATAGAATATTGTCTTAGAAAAAAAGGTCACATAAACAAAGTTACAACAAAATCAATTTGTAAATACTTACCGCACCATTGGCGTTGCCCTCTGTAGGGCCGTGCCCCAACTTTCCACAAACTCATAGTTCTTCCGTTTGCTGTATTGGATTACATCATTGGCAAGATAGAATAGTGTCAGGCGATGCTCTACCTTCACTAAATTAGAGAGAAAAAAACTATTAGTATTCTAAAATGAACTTTTGAATTCAAATTTTTGCAACTATGGTGACAATCACATTGGTGTACAAGTAGGCTAAAGTGACTTTATTTTATCTGGTTTAATGGAGATAATAGGATTGGGGGTTTGAATCCCAGCTGAGTCTATTGAGGGTGGTTTATATAAATGCTTTATCATTCTACCTCCAATGTGGAGATATTTACCACATACCTTCCCCATCATTGTCCAATTAGTGTGACTATACAGATTACAGAAGCAGTTTGTTTCAGAACTGGGTCTTACTACCCGTTTGGGTTATACGCTTATATAGGTACAAATTACATTAGTGTGTTAGGGATTAGGAAAATTGTATTTATAAAATGTGTACCCACAGTTGTATAAAAAGTGAGCAGAAAAATATTTAGGAAATACTACATTCGGTGCCCAACCAGAATCAAACCCCGATCTCATCTTCGGTAGTCTAGTCTGTTGCGAGAGTAGCACCTTAGACCATGTGGCCACTGAGGTGCATCCCAAGCAGTTGTTAGAGCACAATGCACAAAAAAAGTGGAAACATGAAATATTTTTCCTTACTTTAAGAGCTCATCACATGACCAATTAACTCGGATATTAGAAACAAGATCAGGCTTGAATCAGAAATGCCAATGAAGTGCTGTTTTAAACATTCTTTGCTTGACAAGGAAATTTGGAACATGAATTTTTATTTTTTTATTGTAAAATAAAGTCGTATCTACGAAGTCGATGGTTCCATAAGAAAAAACTTGATATAGAGAAACTTCGGTGTATAGAAACAATCCTTTTTATATAAAAAGTTTGCTGATGACTTATGTATCCCTACGCCGAACCATATGATCTACAAAAACATGTGTTTAGCAGCTGTCACTTCTGACAGTCCAAATTAAGGTATATACCTAAATGTTGACTGTCAGAAGTCAGCTGTGAGCTGTCAGTCAGTACCAAAGAAGCCACGGGTTTACTGTACATGATATTGTGTATTCTTTTGTATTTAAAAATATTTCCTATTCAATGCACTAATTATAAGTGAAAATGAATCATATTATGTACAAGACAGTGCAAACTTGCACTATCTATTAAAGAGAGTGAAACAATAGCGAGCATAAACTGTCGTTTAGAGATAATGAAACAAACTAAACCTTATTTATAGAATAGAATAAAATTTATAGAATGTATTTTAATTTTAATGAATTTAAACTACGTTTATGTTGCCACTTAGAATAAATCACACAACCCCTTGCTAAGGTGAACATATGAGAGTAATTTCAATATTTTTGTTAGGACCTATTTAACTATGGAATATGAAACTACTAACAAATGTTTTCATTGTCCACTGAAGGGTCTGACAAACTGCAAGTAAGAAATACCCGACCATGGTTGCCAAACCCAGAGAGCAATAAGGTGCCAGGAGCAAGGCTAAATTTTGATAGTTTCCCCAAAAGAATTCAAAATCTTCATTTTTCATACTTTGTTTACTAACTTAATCCTTTCTAGCATGTCCTGCTTTTTAATAACTTATACCAGCTTGAAGGCTATCTAAGCCCCTATCTTTACCTCTTTTTTTACTCCATGACAAAGTAGGGCTACAGTCATATTATGAAAATAAGAGTAAAGACGCAGTGAATGATGGTTCGTTATAAACTGTGCGGGCCGCACAAAATCATGGATCAGGCCACAACGTTGACATGCCGGTTGTAAATGTTTTTTAAATGTAGGCTACAACAAATTTCTAGAAGCATTTTCCAAGTTTTGAAACTTGAGTTGAGCTATAGGCTAGGCTTAATTTAAGATGTGGTCTGTGTTGTATAAGTTCTAAGTGAAATCTCTGTTTAAAAAAGTACTTTTATGAAGATATGCCGAGCTATATTCTGTGACTTGGGCAAGTTTGGTTTTCATAAATGATTATTCTTATCATTATTATAGTTTAATGTGAAATCAGAACCACAATGGAGGCCTGGCATTCCACACATTCACAAGTTGTGATTAATACATGTGTCAGAGGTGAAGGAAGGGTTTGGCAATCAGATAGTTCAGTGTCGGGACCAAGGATTGAAACCCAGACCCCATGCACAGAAGTCTGACACCTTATCCTTAGACCACCAGGTCACCAATGAGTCTTCATAAAAAAAGTTGCAAAAGGCCTAATTATAATTTTAGTTTTAATCGATACTATATCTTCATTATATTATTAAATTATCAATTATTTGGCATTTATGTGTATTAAAAAAAAAGCGTCTTGTATGTACTGGTACTACCAGTTTTTTTTCACACCATCCCCAAATCTTACAGTTTATGCCTATGCTCTTTTGGATCTAGTACTACATAGGCCCTACCCTCATTTTCCGATAGATTATTTTTGTCGGTTGAATTAACTTTAGGCCTTCTCCCAAAACGGAAATCGAAACGATGATCACGTGAATACCTACAAGTCAAATTATTTAGTAGCAAACAATAGAAGGCCTTAACATCTTAGCTGATTATTTTGTGACAATTGTCATAGTTATTAGAATACAAGCCTCTCTACTGAATTAAGTATCAAAACATTGCCCATTGGTTTGGGGTTTTAGATAAGGATGACAAAATGAATTCATAGGTATCCTATCTTGACATCAACCATCAACAATGATCAATATTCTTTTGAATAATAATCTAGACACTACATTTTTAAATAGGCCTAGGCACTGCTTATCTTTTAGATTTTATTCTAAATTTGATATGATCATTATGGATAGAGTTCAATTTTAGTTCATACCTTTTTTCAGTACCCTTAGCCAACAAGAAACAATCTTCTTATGCTGACTTCTGTGTTGCAGACACCAAGAAGAAAGAGATTGTATACTCTCCTGCGTGTCTTTAAGTTGTGCAAGTTTTTTCTCAAAATGTTGTTACACTAAAGGCTGTCATATTTTCAGTAAAAAAATGTCAGTCACATATTATTTAAAAAAAATAGTCTGTTCAAAATAAAAACTCTGCAACCTTCTATAAAGAAGGTTGAATTACTTTTCAACATTTATATATCTAATGACTTTCAAAGATACACTTTTAACCAATCTTATGTATATTAAAAAAATATTCTTTAATCGAGCATACGTTTACGAAACCAATTCAACAGAAATAGTAAGCACAGGTCTCCCGGTGTGTTGAACATTTGCCTAAGGCCTAAAGGCGAATACACGATAGACGCGTTTAAAAGTAAACAAACACTAACAATTATTTAATAAAGAAAAGTCACGGCACACAGAGAATTTGAAAAGAATATTTATTTATGTGGTTTGTGTAAATTATTGATCATATTTCTGACAATAATCAAGAATATGTTAAAACTTAATTTTGTTTTGTCAACACATTTTTACTTTTGGTAAGCCATTATAAATGTGGCCAGCCATATTAGAATAAGACAAAGATTACTTATATTCATAATAGTCAAACTATATTTATTACTAGTACATGTTGGTATTAGTTACTTAAATGGCCGAAGTAGCGTGACGTAAAATTGCAAGGTTCGTCTATAAACAAAATTACTCCTATTGTATATGTTGTTGAATACAAAGCTTAGGACAAATTACACTTCTAGCAAACAATTTAACCATTTACGCTATTAGTTCTACTAAAACCAAAAAAACAACTCATACAAATTGATTGGTCTACCTTTTACATATTTAAGGAAACAAAAATAAAATTAAACAAGTTTGGAATTAAACTCATACAGTCAAACACTTGTAATAAAAGGTCTAAAGAGGCCCTCATACAAACATTATATATTGACAATTTGTATTCATTTTTGGCTTGGCATTCAACGGTATCTCATGGTTAGAAGAAAGCTTCTGTAGCTTTTATTGTAGCCATCTCGATTAAAACACCAAAGAAAAAATATTATGGGATAGGGAGAAACTTTTAAAGAGACACGTTTTCCTACTTACGTTTGTTAATGAATTTGGTGTTTCCACCACAAAATTATTTTCGAATTACTAGGTTTTGTTATGAGAAATTTTTAACTCTAGTTTTGAAGACCAGCTATCGTGAAAGAAGATTGGTGCAGTAATGAGAAAAGATATTTCGGTTGAAGAGATATTGTTACTAACCTACCAGTTTTTATAAGATGATATGATTGCTTGAAGTCTTCTGTTATTTTAGCTCCAACCACCACCAGTAAAAGTGTGATGAAAACATGTGAGACTACCATTTAACTCTAAAGTATTAAATACAGATAATAAGAAAAGCCCAATGTAAATTTTAAGAAAATGTATTTCAAACTAACTGTAGAAACATTAAAAGAAAATTCGAACATCACTCAACAGCTGTCTGTAGATATGAAAGGTACTAATCATAGTGTTGTAGGAAAATACTGATTTTGATATTGATTGATACAAACAGAATTTCAATTTAACGTTCCAAGTTCTCCTTCGGTTAGCATATCGTTTATGAATTTTTCTGCCCTAAATTCTTTGATCAGATTTAATTCTTGCCAACTTAAATGCCCAACTCTTAGCAATTGTATCTTCTTAGCCATAATTTTTTCTTCAAATATTCACAAGCAATATTTAACCATTCATTTTACATTACCGTATGATTATTTTCAAAACATTTTGACTTTTTAAAAGAATTAGAAAAATTTCCCAATGGAATTTTCACAATAACCTCTGCTTCTCCAAATTCATCACAATCATTGTTTTCGACTTCCCTGACCTGTAAAAAATAAAATAATAATGTAATTAATTAATTTTGTGTTTTTTGAATTATTGTAATATAATTGCAATTAATTTTAATCAAATTCTAGCGTATAGCCCGAACGTGTGGTAAGAAGCGGGGTTTAAAAAAATATGTTTAATAATAATCATTATTATGTATTAGGGAATATATTGAGCTTATGGTCATCAAACGTAATGTCAAATTAAGAGCTATGTAACAAAACCAGCCAGAAGCCCATCAAACGTAAGATTAGTCGTTGGCGCAAGTGACAATAGCTTAACCACGCTCTCCGTAGAGACTACATGATAATAACAATCTCAAGATCAGATCTGGGTTGGAAACCCTAAGGACGCTGATGTTGTGGCAGGGTAATTTGGTGTTGAACCGTCGATAAAGAAGGTGAAAAGTTTGGAAAATCACGGGAGAACACAAAATTGTGGCAGAAATAGACTTTAATGGTGAATCTTTGTTGCTCCACATAAGGAACTAAAGGAATTACATTGGTGATGTGCTCTGTCATTGAATATGTTGATGAAGGCAAATAATAAATTTAATTAAAACCAATTTAGGTATGGTATGTACAGTCAACTCTCAATTCTACGACCCCTGGAATAGCGTCCCTCTCGAAGTAACGACCCTTTTTTGGCAAACCGTGAAAAATGTGGGAAAAAAGGTTGAACATTTGAAGGAAATCGGCTGTAAAATGTGTTTGTTGCATTTATTTAGGTCGCTTCGTTGCAATTATCTTTGTGAGCGCTATATTAATAGTAACTGAGGTGGGTCAGGTATAAAAATAGACACCACCTCATCAATGCCAGCCAATAGCACTTGACTCTGTCCACCCCCT
>CABFOW010003552.1:5836-72280 GCA_902141385.1 Timema californicum
CCGTGAATTGGTACAAGAACTCTTAATCTAGATCGGCCCAGAGAAACGATTCAAGGCTTATGAATCAAACATTCCTACCTTAGATTAGTTCGCTATTAACCATATTGTCTAACGTTACTACTGAAAAAAGAACCGGTGTTAAGGTGTCTGTAACGTGTTTTTTTGAGTGTGTAAGACGTTGCTCGCACGGCGAGACGAGGTTTACACATCCCTAGATTCCTGTACCCTCATCCCATGTTGTCACTTACGTCTAATGCGGCTCTTTGTATGTAAAGCGTGAAACAAACGACTCATAGGTGTGTTCTGCTCTGACTCAGGAAACGACGACATCGACAACCTACTTGTTGTAACATAAAGACAAATCCCACCGAATGGGCCGTGAGATATTAACAAATGGTTGAAAAACGATGCAGGCAATTAGCTACAAATAGTAAAACGAAAACATTATGGCTGAGTGGGTTGGAATAGTTCAATCCTTTAAAGAAGATATCCAATAATGAGTATCCGTGTATCGTGTCATCGTTGCTTATTATCTAGTGATCCGATACGGTGTAACACTGGTTTTTTCCCCCCTGCTTTGTTAACGAAATTAATGTAATTTGAAAGCAGATACATTCTTCAGATATACCCCGATTTTGGTTGGAAGAACAGTAGAAAAAATTCAAATATATTTCTTTGCGGCCAATATCTATAATATTTAACAATATTATTAGTGTTATTTCATTGGTATTGATAATATCTATCAAAAGTGACAACTGCAGATAGCAAGACTTGATGTATGAATATATTAAAATAGTTTTAGTAACTTTAGTGACTAACTTCTACTGTTCTTATCACCAATATACGTATATATCATGCCATTATGTCAATATAATTATGTCTCACTTACAGCGTATTAAAATATTTTATTATTACATTTTTAGTTTCAATGCGTAAGTTAGGCTTGTACTGCATTCTAATCACTTTAGTTATATAATATTATACCTTTGAGAATCTTTTTTACACACTCTAATAACACAAATAAAAAATTCACTTGCCTATAGGATGTATTATGATCCATATAAATGGTATCCACAGTTTAATTATCATAAAAAGGGTTTTATATGACAGACATAGAAGTTAATAGATTACTTATTCATAGGCCAAACTTTCCAACCAGTTATTTCAAAACGATCGTCTCTCAAAATCACCAAGAAAAAAGTTTGTAATTTTTTGACTAGCTTCTCAATAAAAAAAAATTATACATAGGATTTGTTTTAGCAGCACTTTGGTCAAACCCATGTGTGTTCCACTTAATAACTCACTACTTAAAACACCATGAGGTCAGTTAAAAAACTATCAATTATTTTGTTTTTTTAGTTATTTCTTCTTCTTTTTTTACTCTCTTCGTCTATTCTTCCACCCTGTCCTATTTTGACTTTTATTTTTGTCTACGTCACGGGCAGGAAATAGTTTTGTAGTAATTGTAGACGAGATGTTTCCGGCCTTTGTTGAACATGGCGTGAAATTAGGACAACAAAAGTGCTTTTAAGAGGTCAAGTTTTCAATGCAAAGTGAAAATGTACAGTTTTTAAATACTCTTTACAACCCCCCCCCCCATTTTACGGGTCAGGGTTAACGTTTGCTTGGAAGTTCACAACCAAATTAATGTTTTTTTTCGTTACATGTTTCTTGAAAACTGATTTATTATGGTTCATCTACATTCAGTCATGCCCGTTTTTCGTTAGCTCAAGCGTAAGCGCATTCGCAAGGCGAGATAATTAATATGGGAAATGTATTACTATATATTTGGACAAACAGTTATTCTAAAGAAAATGTAATTGTTTTTCTTTAACTAAGTACACACTTTTGACTCATTTGTTTCTGATTGGCTGAACGTAAACCTACATTACTAGTAAATGTAGAGCCTGACGATATACATCTCCTTCCGACAAGAGGATACGACAATTCCGGCATATAACTGCGCGCGTTATTTTAGACACGCATTACGATTGCGCACACGACAATTAGGTACGACAGATTGTAGACGAGCCGTTACAACGATCGTAACAAGTGTAAATGTTATGGTTTTACACCTTAGATTTTAGTGTTTCTTCAACACTAGTCCACATTAGTGTATACGCGTGCAGAAAGGAAGAAAAGAGACAGTGAAAGTCACACATGAGCAATCAACCCCGTTGTTTCCGTATGAGATTTTAAACACCGTCTTCATCTTCGTCATCTAAGCGGGTGGGTAGTAGGGCGCAAATAATGGGGGAAACATGTATTTAATGTGAGGTCGAATGGGACGCAAGTTAAGGTAAGTCATTTTGAAGTTCTTATAACAAAACATGTTTTTGGTTAAAATAAATAACACATTGATTGCTTCAGTAGATAGGTTTAGTTTAATTTTCTAATGATATTAATATCAACAATTCTTGAATATTTGTCACGGGTATAGTGGCAGAAGTCCGACACCTTATCTCAGTCTGTAGCGTGTTTGTCCACTAAGTTATGGATCCTGAGTTCAATTGCTGGCATGGCCGAAGAATGTAACATTAGTGAAATGTGGGTTTCCACTTCCAAAGTGATAAGATAAACGGCCGGGGTCTGGATGTTGTGTTTGTTCTAGATTTAAGTTGGTTTTTAAGTCACCTTCTAATATAATCAGCCGGTTGTCAGTTCAGAAAGTGCGGTCGAAAGTTTTCCTCAGACACGAGAAAATTATCCTAAGGCTATATAAAGTTTGAGATCTCATTTCGGGTGCGATGATTTATTGGTCGAAGTGTATGTGCGGGAACTATCGAAGCTTCTGAATCTTCAGAGTGTGTCGTATTGGATGCTGTTATCGACTATGTATGACCGTTTGGATAATCAGCTGAGAGCACTCGAGACTTTGGTAGTCACCTCTGATAAGTATGCGGCAATGTTATACCCGATGGTTGAATCTTGTTTGACGGAAGATTTACTCCGTGCTTGGCAACGTAGTGGTGCTTCAGGTAAAGGTGAGGGGCGGTTGCAAAGCCTGATGGACTTTCTACGGGGGGAAGTCGAACAAGAAGAACGCATCTGTCTTACAGTAAAAGGTTTTAATATCAGTGGTGGAGAGGAAGTTGTAAAAGGTAAGAGGAGGAATATCCCCAGCGATGGAGAAACAAAGGTATCTACAGCAGCCGCATTAGTAGATACAAGAAATAGGCCTAGTTCAAACACTTCAATGTGTATATTTTGTGACGCATCACATTTTTCTGTAGATTGTTTTAAAGTCAGAAAATTTACCAGAGATGAAAAGCTTAAAATTATTGTGCAAAGTCGCTGTTGTTTTGTTTGTCTGAATGGTGGACGCATTGCAAAGAGATGTAAACTAAAGTGTTTGATCTGAGATGGTAAACACAGTATTCTTCTTTGTCCCAAACTAGTAACTAGTGTTCTTAAGTCAGAGGATAAGGACAATTTAAAGAAAGATTTGCCTGAAAGATCAAGGGTTACTGTAGAGAATACATTAGCAAATAATTATTGATCTGAAGTACTTCTTCGAACTCTTACTGTACGGTTGAAGGATAAAAGGGGTAATCGAAATTTTCGAGCTCTGATGGACACGGGATCCCAGAGGTAATACATTTTGAAGGAAGTGGTAGGACAAATGGAATACACATCAATAGGGGAATAACGTATTCAGCATGCTTTGTTTGGAGGAAACCAGTCAGGTGAAGTTTCACACAATCTCTTTCAAATCCAGTTGGTAAACATCTAAGACCATTATGTATGCGACTTTGAAGTTCTTGATTATAACAAAATATGTTGTTCTGTGCCTTCTGCAAGAAAATATTTGTGTCAGAGAGAGCTACATTAGTTGGGTATAGAAATAAATGAGGTCGGACCGGTAGAAGATTTGATAGGAGGGGGGGGATACTCACAGGTGAAAGGGTCGTTCTTAAATGTGGTTTGGTAGCTGTGAACAGCTATTTAGGATGGACGCTTTTGGGCAGCGTTCCATGTAAGAAATCACTTTCTCATACCAATACCATAACTTCTTTGTTTGCTATAGATATGTCTGTTTTCACGATCTGGAATCTTGATGTTCTGGGAATCGAGGACCCAGAGAAGCGAAGGACAAAGGCTGAAATAGAATTAGTAACATTAGAACATTTTAAACAAACTGTCAAACGGGATGTGGATGGTCGTTACATGGTTGAACTTCCATGGGTGGGCGGACACCCGCCTCTCCCTTCAAATTTCACAATAGCTCAGAAGCGTCTGAAAACAACGTTCCAGAAACTGAAATTTCTTGAAGTAGAAAGAGCCTACACAGAAGTGTTTGAAGTGGGAGAGAGAGGGAATCATAGAAGTGGTTAATGCTAAGTGTAATGAGGGACATTATCTTCCCCACTGACCAGTTACTACACCCTCTCTGTCACCTTATAGTAATAGGCCACCATAAAAATACTACAAGGATGGGAGGGAGTAAGCTAACATACAAAATAATAGAAAGAAGTAATAGCAAAGTTTAAAATTATAATAATAGTTTATTGAAAAATATTACAACAATAAATCAAGTGGCCTTAAGGGTCATCTTGTAGCTGTAGTTGAAAAACATTGTACAATAGAAAGTTTCGATGAGGAACAATAGTATAACAGGCAGAGTAGAATAGATCATGTTTACTTTAAATAGTTATAGAAAACGAATAATCATAATTACACATGATTATGAATCACGAATAGCTTTATGAGCTCCAACAATTAATAAAGTGTCTGTTCTTCAAAATACAAAAATAGATACACATTACTTGAAACGGTTATGTTACAACAAACATTACATCTAAACAAACGTGAGAGCTCGGCTTCAGATCGTAAGTCGAATCTCTCACGGGACTACTAGAAACCACAACATCAAAGTCTTTTAGAAAGTCTCGGCATAAATGACAACCAACAATGGTTACAAAAATGTTAAATCTAAGGCAAACAGCATAATTTACGTTACATAAATATATTAGCAAACAAAAGAATTAATTTAAATGACAAAACAACAAAAATAGAGCACAAACAGAAATAACTAAATATTTACAAGTAAAATAAGAAGCAAGCGCCTAAGGGGCAACACCAAAATAATAGACTTTGAAAGAAAAAGATTTATATGGTAATACTCATATTTGAACCAAAAAATTACAAGTTTAACTCTGACGTGAAAATTTTAGAGTCCAAATTTAAATGACCTAAGTTTAAGTAATAATAATGATTTACATAGTTTTACAACTTTCCTGAAGAGTCCAATCGCAGGGAAGATCGTCTCCAGACGATATCGGAAATTAACAGTCCACCCACGTATCAAAGGTCCATCCATGGCAGCGCCGAAACAAATAGTTTATCCACGCTGGCGTCGAAACGAATAATGGTTGTTCATCCTCAATCGTGTTGAATCTACGTGTAATCCACCATCCTCGGTGGTGTTGAAGATAATAGTCCATCTTTCTCGGTGCTGTAGAAACTAATAGTCGTCGTTGTCTTGTGTGCCGCCATATTTATATCGTCTTGTTACCAAGGGAAACAATAGCAGGGGGCGTAGAAACTAGCCGGTGACGTCACGTTGCTGGACAGCAACACTCAATAGATCACGTAGGCCGTTTCTCTTCCCGCTCTCCTATTGGTCATCACGTCTCCAACAAGATCACCCCAGGTTTGTTGTTTGTGATCTTTTTAACTGGAGGCGCTGATGACGCAGGTGGGCAGGCGATGATTGCCCTCCGCCAGAGGGCAGGTAAGTCCGCACCCAGTTCTCGAACGCTGTCTTGGTAGTAATCCATTAGATACTTGTGACCAGGCCGACCGGAACATCAGCTGTTGAGACACCATGGCAGTTTTTCCCCACGCGTCGATTTAGGACGTTTTGAAGTTAGGCCAAGCTTGAAGGCTGTGCTAGCCAAAAGATTCAGAGAGTAAGTACTTGAACAGTTTATATTGAAGAGAGTTGATAGTGAATTAAAATGTTGGTGTTTAGCTCGGAACTACATGGAACTAGAATAGAGAAGAGTTATATTCTAGGAAGTATACTTTAATGTCGAGGTTATTCGGAGTGGGTAGTATGAATCGAAAGAGAATTTATGCTTGTAGGTTAGCATGAGGTAGGGTGGGATTGCTTTATTGCAACGTACTAAACTAGTACCGTTACACAGTGATCAAGGAACGCCACGAAGATTCGGCCCATGTTTGATGCCTCAGCTAAGATCAATTCCTATCCTTCGCTGAATGATCGCTTAGAGGAGGGGCCGAACTTGATTGAACGTATTCCACCTCTTCTGCTTCGCTTCAGAGTGGAAGATATTAAGGTCATTGCTGATATAAAGAAAGCTTTCTCGCAGATTTGGCTTTGTGAACGAGATCGAGATTTTGTACGGTTATTGTGGAAAATACCGAATGAGGAAAGCTTAGTCCTAAGATATGCACGTGTGGTTTTCGGCGTTTCACCCAGTCATTTTCTGTTAGGAGCTGTCAATGAACACCATTTAGACTCAGTCTTGAGAGAGTGAAAAGAACTGTTTTTGGACTAGTATCTATACCCAGAAAATGATTTAAAAAAATTGCAGAAGGGTTTTTATGTTGAAAATTGTGTCTCGAGTATAGATTAGGTGAGCGAGCTACATCAGTTTATGACAGAATCAACTGCTTTGTTGCTTGAAGCAAAATTTGAGCTGATAGAATAAAAATATTCTAGCTTTGAAGTTGGCAATAGTGAAGTGTCACCTGTTTGAGGTCGGCATTGGAGACGTGGAACTAATATGTTGGCGCTAGCCAACCAGATTATGCTGGAGGGCCGTTTCCCCAACCCGTGGAAGGCAGGAGAGCTGAGGATACTGTTGAAGTCACTGGATCGGGACCCGACGGATCCAAAGTCTTACCGACCGTTGACTTTGCTCAACGTTCTCGGTATGGTGATGGAGAATTTGCTAGCTTCGAGGCTCTGGGAATATATACAGGTATATGGTGTGCTTGATGATCGGCAGTGTGGGTTTCGTCCCGGAAGAGGAACAGTGGATGCTCTGGAGAGAGTCCTTTGCGACGTCTCCAAGAGCGACTGCCGATAAGTGCTGGTCATCTACTTGGACATCTTGGGTACCTTCTACAGCGCCTGGTGGCCGGAGGTCCTGGAGAATCTGAGAAGAACTGAATGTTCGAAGAACCTGTATGAGGTGGTGAGAGACTACTTTAGGAACCGGAAGACCAGGTTGTTCTTGGAGCAGACGGAGTCCGTGGAGGTCCCTACTCTGGACTGCCCCCAGGGGTCAGTACTGGGTTAACCTTGTGGCTACTGATCTTTGACGATTTCTTGAAACTGAATTTCAAAGACGGAGCCAGTTTTTATGCCTATGCAAATGACGATCTTCTATTCGTCAAGGTCAACACGAGGATTGGGCTGGAGGATAAGGCGGAAGGTACCATGGAGACAGTGATCGTGTGGAAAGTTGAGGCCAAGCTCACGTATTCGAGGGAGAAGACGAAGATGACCCTTCTCAAGGGGAAGCACTAGGCGATGAGGCACCCAATAGTACGAATGGGTGGTGCGCCTATAGAATAAGTAAGAGTAAACTTGTATCTAGGTGTAATGTTAAATGAGGGTTTGTTTTTCAATTCTCATTTCAGAATAGTAGCGGGAGTGGCGAAGGCTGCGTTCGGGAGGCTCATCCGAGTACTGGGCGAAGAAGAATGGACTGGATCTGGACGAAGAGAGGAGGAACGGACGGCGAGACTCACTTGCCACCTGGCAGGTGATATGGAACGGGTCCACCAAAAGAAGATAGACTTATCGGTACTGGCCTTCTGTGCAGGAGAGGATGGAGAGTGATTGGGTCGTTACTAATCACTATGATACGCAGCTCTTCACCGGTCATGGGAACTTCAACGCGAAGCTGCATGGCTTCGGGCTGAAGGAAAACCCGGACTTCGAGGCCTGTTGTGCCCACGAGGACGTGGAGCACGTGCTTCTGACCTGTGAGCGGTTGGAGAAAGATATAAGAATCCTTAGGTTGGAGGTAGGCGAGCCGTTCTCAAATATGACGATGGTGAGGGATGCAAAGAGCTTCGCGTGCTTCCTGAAGTATGCGACGGTGGTCGGGAAGACGTAAAAAACACACATTATTAGTCAATTTAAACCTCAATACCTCTATATCTTCTTTCCATGTCATAGGTATAGGTGGGTAAGTTATTAATTATGTGTCTCTTTTAGGGTAGTAGGGATAGGTGCAATGTGTGCTAGTTTATAGGATTATAGGCTGTAAACTGCGTGCGATTCGTGCTGGAGGTAGGGTTGTGAGCGGTTAGGTTAGGATATTACAGGGCCAACGGCTCGGGTCTTGTTCTTATTGGAGGATTTATGTACAACCGTAATTACGTTATAAACTATTTTGAAGATCCCCTATAATATTGCATTTCTTAGCCTTATAAGATACAAGGCTTGTTCCTTCTCTTCACGATTTAGCTAGTGAAAGTTAGATAAAAAAATTGGATTAAATTAGATCTACAAAAATATTAAAATTGTAATAAGTCAAACAAATCATTAAATCACGCAATCATAAAACTCTGTTTCAATATTTTAAATGAACTAATCTGCTAGTGGCATTAAATATAAAAGTAAGAATAATACTAACAAATATGAAAAATTAAATCATGTCAAATCATTCAAACGTAATCCGCAACGCTTGGTGGGCCACTGATTTAGATTATATAGGATGGGAAAGCGCAGTGAAAAAGCTTTCCCCTTCCCTCCTTCAGTCAATCTGGCAGAGATTTAAACCTCAAGCACATGTCAGCTCTCCCAAATCTATTACATTCAGATAGTGTGAGAAACATAACAAATTAGGTATAGCCATTTTTATTTCTTTTGACTTAATTAGGACAGTTATTATGTGTAGTCACAAAATTATCAGACCTAGTTAATATATATTGGTTTTTCTTCCTTGCCTTACATAGAACCAGTAAAACACTAAGCTTAAGTATGTCAGTAGCCCACGCATGCTGTCAGAAGTCATTGAATTTAAATACATTTTTATCGACTGATTTGCTAACTTATAAATTCACAGCTATTCTAGACAGCTTATGACATAATATTGCTAAGTGTAAAGTGAAAAGGAAATTAGTGTAGACAATAATAGAACAAATACACTCTGACAACCTTCAAGAGAACTACATGATCAGTCTAGAGCAATACCGTGTCATTTCTTATGAATGGGTTTTATTTATTTATTCTATTTTATTTAGAGTATTTAATTGGCACTTTCTGAACCTCAGGTTTTTTTTCTTCTTTGGCCCCTGGCTTACTAGGCTTGTCGGGGCCTACTCCTGGATAGCAGGGCAGCCGCCTACAGGTTCCCGGGTAAACCTTATTGTGGTGTTATCCTTCACTCACTGAGGCTACAAGTGCTGAAAATGACTCAGCTCTTCATCCCCAACCCTCATACTCTCAGCCCACCAAGCTGGGAGCCAATTGACCAGGTCCTGTTCCAGGATTGTTGGTTTTGTTCCTGATCAGCCTCCTGTCACTCCTCTTCACCTGATCTGGCTTCCTCTGGGATTCCACCCAACCTCCACCAGGCTGCTCAGGCCCCGGGGTACACCATTTGGCGGTGAGAACAGGATATAGTAGGAGAGGCTAAGCGGGACCCACTTGGTAGGTTCCTTGTATTGCGCATTACTATCCCATCTATATAGAATGGTGGAGAGACAGAGGAAGACGGGGGCATTTTACTAAGCAGACACGGTCACAGGCTGGAGAAAGTTGATCATGATGACTTTCTGAACCAATTGATTATATCAGCACACAACTTCTAAAATATCTAATATCTATAAAAGTCACACCACTTTTTCCTCGGCCGTTAATTTATTCACAAGGAAAGGGTGAACCTACACTTCACCAATGATAAATGTATCGGTCATGCCAGTAATAGAAGCCAAGACCCTTAGTTCAGCAGGCAGACATGTTAACGACTGAGCTAAGGCGTCGGACCTAATGGGATCCAAGTTTTCCTTTGCCTCTGATTGAACTGGAAAAGAATGTTGAAATATAATTAAACAATTAGGAAAAATAAGTATTCTATTTAAATGAAACATTACTGTCATGCAGTTATCTACTGGACTAAACATAATAGCAGAGGTTTTATTAATCAAATAAAATGCCTATATAGGCCCCCTAGACCAAATAAAATTCAATCTAGAGGCTATCTACAATAATATGGGTGTATCCAACAGCTATCAGAATTTTTAAAGTAAATATTTGTTAAAGGTCGCAGTGATATGACGCTAAATAGTCATCCCATTTTAGGCTCTTTATTTTTTATGGTGCAATATTTAGATATTTTGTTCACTTTAATACACGTGCACAATAATATGTAAATAAAATGACACCAAGATCTAGTAATTTTAAAAGCTTTAAAAATTACACCTAAGTTAATCAAACCTCGCCAACAAATAGCCCAAACTAATTTCAGAATGTAAATATTTACGATGATGTGCAACTTTCCTGTGTACCTATGTGGGTGAGACGACAATGAGTATTGCTAATATAAATAATTATCTTTGTGATACTAAAACATTTCTACATTTTATTGTTATAACTACACACTCAAGCAGATGTTTGTCCGAACAATACTTGTATAATCTAGTTCAATAATTTAGAATAATTATTATTAGGCCTATATGAACTACAGTTAAAACAAAACTCACTATTTTGACATGTTTAAAATATTGACTAACTTTGTGTTGGCTCACCTAGTTTGCATTAGGCCTGTTATGTTGACCCATTGTGGTGACGTCATCGTCTAATGTAGCTGAGCTTGTTTATTTGTTAAATCTTATTTTAAATTTACTAACACATGAAAGGTTCAGTTGAGTTCGCATAGGTAGAAACCATGAAAAAAATTATATAAATAATTAGTGAGGGTTTGAAAGCTATATTTTTATCCAAATAATTATTTTCAATAGTAGTTTATTTCGCGTATATTTAAAACGTGGTTTTCTTTTAAGCCTGGGTGTGGCGGCTTCAATCAGTTCAGTTGTAATTAAAATGTGTGTGCTATAACGTCTTTGTAATATAGGCCTATGTGTACCATTCGCAATTATTATATTTTTTATTCAATAAACCTTCTATCCTTTATTACCAATAGTTAATTCATTTAATCACCAATAATTCAAAATATAATTCATTAGTAGGCGCACTTGAAAGCTTAAACTAAGTTAAGTTAGTAAAATATCATTATAATAAATTATCTAGGCCTACCAACTATGTTGGCCTATTATTTCCATGACATCATCAATAGGAAAAAGTAACTTCCTAATAGCTCAACAAAATGGACCCTAGCTTTTTAGCCTACCACAACTATGTACTTATTTAACATAGGTTAACTACCAGTATTGTATTTTAAGTTTAAAATTTTATGTTTTGGTTTCCAAGCCTTATTGAAATCACATGAAATATTATCAAACAAAATGTGACGGTTTTGAAGGAATTTGGTGCACATGAATTGTATTGTTATAATAATTGCTTTATGTTTTTAAGTTATGTAAACAGCGATTTAAAAATTCAAACATTATGAAAAGGCTTAAGGCCCCAACACAGACTTTGTATTCGCAGGTCCATAGTCCGGAGTCCTTAAGAAATTCTATTCGCGGCCAAAGAGTCTATATCCATAATCATGTGACCGTGCCAACCAATTAGATAGTCAAGATACTGGGTTCAGTAAAAATATTCGAACGAAAATAATCTACAGACAAGGTGCATGTACCAAGCAGTCAGATGAAAATAAATGAAACGTAACCTACTTACTCTATGTCATTGGGAACTCAAAAGTTCATTGCCGCACTCACATAAGACCAACACCTATCCCTACCTTGAGCCAGCTATATCCAGTCCACCTCATTACACCCTATCCATATCTTGAGCCAGTTCTAGCCAGTCCCCCTACTACACCCTATCCACATATTGAACAAATTCTAACCATTCCACCTCATTACACCCTATCAATAACTTTAACTAGTTATATCCAGTCAGTCTCATTAAAACATATACCTATCCTAAGCTAATTCTATCCAGTTCCCCTCACTGCACCCTATTTCTATCAGGTACATTCTAATGCAATCCATCTTCGTATTGTAAATAAACAAAACTAGGCTAAAAAAATCACAATAAATATATCTATAGCATATTTTTGATAGAGAACGCCTACACAGTATTTTGAGATAATAGAATTTAAAAAAAAAACAGAACCGGGTGGCGTCATAAACTAGGCCTATATCTATCACAAAAAAGGGAGTCATTAGAATATTCTAATTGTGAGATTAAATAATTAATTATTTCCGAAAATGATTAAAACGCCTCTTTGACATATTCACGGCATCTTGGTTAGGAACTACTGCATGCCACTATATACAGGCATGACAACTTGGCATGAAATTAATTAAGAGCCCTATCTATTTAATTCAAATTTTCATGAAGTTGGAAAGTTAGGTTAGATTTGGTTAGTTCCTTAACTTATAAATATAACAATTATTTAACATTTATTTTTATAATTATATAAGTATTAGAGTCTTTTCTTTTAAGTTGGCAGTTCTGAAAATATATTATTTGAGTGGGCTATTTGGAAAACTTTTTAGTTTGGACTGACTGCTGAAAAGTATTTTTTGGTTTATAAAGTTGGAAGTATATGTCGCCGTACGTGCATAATACAGTGAAAACAAGAAATACTTTGTTGATCCGTCAATTATTAGATGGCTGACCTTTTTTTTTGTGTGTGTCTGATAAGAATAATACCTAATGTACTAGTATTCTTTCACTGCCATTGGGGCTTTCATTTAAATGTGGGCACACATATATAGCATAGTCTTTAATCCTTAGAAAGTTAAAGTTGACCAACTTCTAAACAGTTACGGATAAGGACACGGTGTCTAAAGCAATCAGATATACCCTGATTTTGGTTGGAAGAACAGTAGAGAAAATTCAAACTTATTTCTTTGCGGCCAAAAGTGATAGCATTTTACTATATTATTTATGTTATTCTATCGGTATTAATAATATCTATCAAAAGGGACAACTGCAGATAACGTGACTAGATGTATAATTATATTAAAATTGTTTCAGTAACTTTAGTAACTAACTTTTACTGTTCTTCCCACCAAAATCAGGGTATTATACTTTAGCATAGATTTCCTACGGACTACGGACAGAGTCTGTGTTGGGGCCTTTTAATTGACCAATATTTTTCTTCTTAAGCAGATTAATTACTCTATTGTATAGACCCTATCATTTGGATTCAAAAGTTAATTGAAGTTTACCTACATTAGTTTATTTAAACGTTGAGAATTAACATTTAGTTCCATTAACAAAAGTAATTAAATCAATTATTCACTGATATTAATGCAATTTATTTTCGTTAGTTTATTTTCGTCACCGTTTTAATTTATAAATTGGCCGATACAAAATAAAATAGACCCCCTATTCCTCACCTGGCAAATGTAAAGATGGGATGGAATGTCATTCAGCCGTTTAGTCCCTAGATTAAAACATTCTTCTTTAAAATGCTCATTGCTTCATCTTAAGTCTCGCGTAAGTCTCGCCAAAGTCTGTTCCCGAGCTTGCTTTGGCTATACTTTGCCCGTACTTTGAGGATATTTCCCCAATATGGCGCTGCGCGCATATACGATCAAGGCAGCTGTTTTCAAGACAAGAATAGCGGTTCTAGAGCATCTGGATGTTCCTTTTTTTGACATTTTCGACATTTTTGTAGAGGAATAAGATCATGAAGGGGTGATAATGCCTCGGAGGCATGTAAGGGATTTAGAGAATCCTTTGCAGGCTTATTCTGACGATGAGTTTCGTCTAATATTTATATTTTCGAGAGAAGTAGTTCGCCAGGATTTCTTGCATATGTTGGGACTGGATATTACTAACACACAACGAAAATTTTCACTTTTTCCAATAGAGCAACTATATATATGTATATGTATATATATATATATACATACAGAAAAATAACTTATTTGTTAGTCCTACATAACCTAACCTTTTGAGACAATCATACACTCTTGAAAGTTAACTTATAACAAGTATTACTTTGACAGCAAATGCATATTTTCAAAACAGCTTTGTACTTTATAAAAGGGTTTGTAGATTAATAGCCCTGTAGAGATATTTCTCTCGAAATATTGATACAAATGCCCGGCCGGCCCCAGTATGAGTTGGGGGTGGGTTGGATTTTGCGGTAACTAACGAGGTGTGGTGAAGGACAAAACTCAAGTACACGAAACGTCCAGGGGGGAACCTGACGCAATGGGCGCCACTTGATTTTATCTAATTTGAGAACCAAGATCCATTAAACTTAAACTAAAGTTAAACTTAGAGTCGGCCGCCAGTTACGGTGACCGCAAGAGAAATCCAATTAATTCCCGACAACTCGTTAGTTCCTTATGATGTATCCAAAATTAAAAATGATATGTCAAACACACTGTGAGTTACTTTAAGACATGACTTTGGTTGGAAAGTTTCACAAAATGGTTTAAAAAAGGAAAATTTTGTAGGTACATAATATTGATCGAAAACAGGGGGGGAAAGCTTTGTTTGACAAAAAAAAAATTAAGTTAAGCTAAAATTAAACAATGGTAAAACCCTCTTAAATAGAATTTCAGGGAATGACCAAAAACCAAATTAGGTGCACTTTATAAATCAAAAGCATCAACGAAACTTTCTAACTCCTTAATAGGCTTAAGCAAAATCATAAGCATCAATTAAACCTTCTAACTCCTTAATAGGCTTAAGCAAAATCATATACATCAATTAAACTTTATAACTCCTTAATAGTCTTAAGCAACATCAAAAGCATCAACTAAACTTTCTAACTTCTTAATAGGCTTAAGCAACATCAAAAGTATACCTCAGAGGAGTATATACATCTAGACACATATGCATGCATATATATATAGGCCCTCCAGTTCTTGAACACATAAAAATACATAGCGCACAAGTTTAGGCACGAACCCAGGATTCATACCGCACTACTCGCTGAGGCGGCCGAGCAGTCAATTACATAAGTTGAGGGTCCAAGCTAGTCATTAGTTAAACCAGTTATGGTCTAACATGAATCTTAAGATTCTATAATGGAGTGAAATGCATCTTTATGGATTTATTCACATAAATAAAGAACAGGTGTATATTGAAATTGCCAGTGCAACTTGCGTGGCTTGACCCGGTTTGGGACTGTATGAGGGTCCGAAATCTCCTCCCACAGGATCATTGTAGCTACCAAACTCCTACATGTCCTTCAGGACGAAACGTTTGGGAACCGGATAACAGAGTATCATCCGTGTAGCCCGGATGGGAAGACCCTGAGTAACATCACATGTGTAAAAGAGTAATAGTACTCAGTTTCCCCAAATGTACATTAATAATAAAACAATAAATACGAAATATAGGGGTTTCTTCGAGACCCGATAACTCACAAATATGAGATATAAAAATTAATAACACAAGGAAATAAATTCCAAGCTACAAAACTGCTCTTGGAAAATAGCTTTTACACATCGGAATCACATCTTGATAGCAGTCTCAATCCTCCTTCGTACATCACCTCATATTAATTGGCGTTCGAATGCCCATCAGCATTTTTTCCCCGCGAATTCTTGACACATTCTCCCTTCCTATTTTCTTTGTCATCTTGCTCACAGATCGAACACGAAAGATCTGTTAAGATTCGGATGGACATCTCAAGGTTTTGCAAATTTATAGCACATGAGTGATACGACACAATGACAGAGTAATTAGTTTATAGGAGTAGTTAGTAGTAGTAGTAGTAGATAATCATAATACTGACTAAGTCCCTCTCGTGTTAAACTGGCCTACTCTGACTGAGAGATTAGATTTCAAATCCCGGTCGGGTCTAATGAGGGTGTTTTTTTCCTAAATGGTTTTCCACTATACTTCCATGGACATGCGTGTAGATTACCTTTAAAATGCTTTTTTCCTCATCCCTACCCCATTAGATTAGTTATCATATAAGGCATATAATCTGAACGGATAGTAATACGCGGTGATAAAAAAAACTAAGTTTTGCAAAAATCCGCCATAAATTTAATACCGATAGTAAATACCAGTTTTCATAGCACAGGTGTTAACAGGCATCGATTAACCTATCGCAATACACGTAATAATAAATATTAAACACCCAACTCTAAAGCAAGGAATGTAGCATAATATATTACTTTTAAAATTAAAAATAAACATTAGAATAAAAACTGGCCATATAATTTACTAGATTCATTCAACAGGATTATGTTTAACGAATTCTATTTTTTTATTTTTTTAAAACTATCTGAATAAGAAACTATTTTAAAGAGATGAAAGTAATGTTAAAAAAACTAGTGACAAGGGAAGAAAAATGGGTTTCTGTACGAACACAATATAACATTTAGAGCTCAATCTCCGTGACTTCTAAAGAGGTCGATGATAACCACCGCCATCAAGCTCAATCGACTTTGGAGTCAAGGTACAGGGACTTTGGTGAGTCGAGTTCAACCAATTCTGCGTCAAGATACAGGGACTTTGTTAGGTTGAGTTCAACCAATTCTGCTGTCAAGGTACAGGGACTTTGGTAAGTCGAATTCAACCAATTCTGCTGTCAAGGTGCAGGGACTTTGGTAAGTCGAGTTCAACCAACTCTGCAGTCAAAGTACAGGGACTTTGTTAGGTTGAGATCAATTAACTCTGCAGTCAAAGTACAGGGACTTTGTTAGGTTGAGAACAATCAACTCTGCAGTTAAGGTGCAGGGACTTTGTTAGGTTGAGAACAATCAACTCTGCAGTTAAGGTGCAGGGACTTTGTTAGGATGAGAACAATCAACTCTGCAGTCAAAGTGCAGGGACTTTGTTAGGTTTAGAACAATCAACTCTGCAGTCAAAGTACAGGGACTTTGTTAGGTTTAGAACAATCAACTCTGCAGTCAAAGTACAGGGACTTTGTTGGGTTGAGAACAATCAACTCTGCAGTTAAGGTGCAGGGACTTTGTTAGGTTGAGAACAATCAACTCCGCAGTCAAGGTACAGAGACTTTGTTGGGTTGAGTTCAATCACATATTCTGTGTGTGGTTACGGAGGGCGGGGGTACAAAGAGAGAAAGCAGCTAAATACAACAACAACCAATACGAAATACTAAAGATAATATTCAAAACCAGGGTTGTCACTATTTTCTTGCTAACAAATTCCTTGTGTTTTCCAAATTTTCCAGAAAGAATTACAATTTTTCCGATCCAGCTTGGATTGTAGGGAAAAAAAGTAATATTTTTTTATATAAAATGGACTAGTGTGAAGTTATGTAACCTATGTTCAAAACAGAATCATATAAGACTAGCAGAAGTACCCGGCGTTACTCCTGGTACAACTTTTCTCTGCTTCAAACAGACAGAAAAATATATCTTCATTTTATTTCTTCCAACCCAGTTTTTGATTAATTAAAAAAATCAAATCCAAATTTTAAAATTTCTGCTTCGAGGTGCACATGTTCGTCCACAAGGGCTACTAATTGTTATATTTTGACCCTTTGCGTGCACTAGATATTGCTTAATGCTCAAGACAGACATACACAAACATTTTATTCATATGGGTTGAGTGTTTCACAACTCTTGTTTAAGGTGTAACAGGACCAATTATTGCGGGCTGACGCCATGGAGTTTATTTTTGTTCTATTTAGTTTTCCTTCACAGATAAATTGACCCATAATCTTGTTATCGCCTTGGCCAACATTTATTATATTTTCGTTTAAATAATAAGTAGATGTAAATAGCCACAATTATACTCAAACGTCAGGGTTGTACCACAGGGGAAATGGTTCAAATCCCCCCTACTCCCAAAAGTATTATTAATTATTTGTACTTGTTTTAGTATTCATCCTTTATGTATAGCAGCATAGGATAGAAAACTAACGAAGTCTTATAAAATTCATAACATATACAACCACAATTTTGATTTTTTTTTTAACTTTAAATTTTACTTCAAGATAGATTTAATGTTAAGAGAAATAATTTTCATTTACTGATGGGGGATTTCACCACGAGCCACCGAATATAGAACCCTTCCCAAAATATTATTTTGGGTGCAGCCCCACCCAGCATGTTAAATTTGAATTTTGAACTAATATCTTAGCTACCAAAAACAGATTTTCTTCCAAAACTAGTGTTTATATTAACCTTTTATTTATTATTATTATTATTATTATTATTATTATTATTATTATTATTATTATTAGACTACGAATCAATATCCTTAAGTTTGAAACTAAGCTAATTATTTTTTTAATACGAGCACAACGCACAAAGAAGATCAACAATAACTGAACCATTGACAATATGAACGTTGGGGTAAAATAATATTAAAATGGATCAAAGACATAAATTGAGTGTAAACCAATGGGTAAGCTTTAGACAGGGACGACGAAAACGAGAAGTAGGGGGGCACTGCCCCCTAGAAATAATGTGCCACTTCCTGGAATAAATTTGCCGGTCTCCCCAATCCCCACTTCTAGATATATTCTAGATACATTCAATTTTTTAATATGTTGTTTAAACAATTTCAAATAGCTTCTGGGGGCATCAAATTTTTTTAAAAAATTGCTGAAGGAGGACCATTCAAAATAGATTCTAGAAGCATCAAAGTTTTTCAAAAAATTATGGGGAAGACTACTCCAAATATCTTATAAAGTAGTTTGATTTTCAAAAATTGGGGAGCTTTTAGGTACATACAATGTTTTAACATTTATGGAGGAGGGGGAGTGTAAGGCAACTCCTTAAAAAAACTTTTTTTTACTTGAATAAATAAGGTTCCGCCACCACTGGCTTTTTTAGGTTCCACATCTACAATTTACGCCAACACTGCAGAAAGTTTCCCGGAAAATTCTCCGATTCAAAATTCCCCGCAAAATTTCCATCTATATCAAAACGTAAATTAAGGAGTAACGAGCCCACCTTCTCTGTTATCCCAAGACCTTGGACGTGCAACTCTTGACTTGACAATGCTCGCGCGTTGGTCCATCGACAACAAACCACCCCCATACCAGACAATCATCAGGGGCAATCAACCCCATGCCATTGTGTCCCTTACAACCCTTACGCACCAGTAACAATCGGACGTTGGGGTCGGAGTTTTCTGATAATGTAACAAACAAGATCCGTAAAAAAAAGGTGTATTTTATCTACTCCGGTTCTACACTTCTATTGTAATGGACAACCAACCCATAGCTTAGGCTTATATTATACCCCAATTTTCTTACGAATGAACAAATAGGATGGCTAGAAAAAGTTGTTTTTATCACCGTGTTTTACCACTTGTTCAGGTTATACGCATATATGATAATTACTCGAATAGAGTAGGGATGAGAAAGGAAGCATTTTATAGGTAGTCTGCTCGCATTTGCGTGGAAGGAGAGTGGGAAAACATTTAGGAAAATCACTCTCAGTAGACCCAACCTGGATTCAAACCCCGATCTGCCCGTCCACAGTAAGCCAGTCTAAGTTGAAAGTGACGCCTTAGTCCGTTTGGCCACTGGAGCGGTGCATATGCATTTCCTCTAAATTACCAACCAAACCCCGTCCACGTAAATTAATACAGTCCAATTTTAATAGGAAGAACATTATTTGACTCTAAGATGCTATCTCGCAATAGACTGGCCGCAGATGAAGGGGAGATCGGGGGGGGGNTACACGCCAATTCGGGTGCCCTTTCTCTAAATTCAACCTCACTCGTCCCTAACACATTAAAGTAGTTAATTCATAGGCGTATAACCCGAACGGATATCAAGACGCAGCGATTTAAAAAAAAACATTATTTGACAGCTAGAAGAGATATCTGATCACGTTAAGTCATTCATCTGTCACTCTTGATATTAATATTACCTTTGATATAACAATAATAATATAGTAAAATGTTATCGATGTGAGGGTCTGAGGATCATTCCATGTGAATATCATCCGATTTTAAATTAATTGGTTGCTTGACCATCTAGTTATTTAAAAAAAAAATCTTCATAGGTGGCCTTGCTACTGACCTGCTCAAAAATATGTTTGCTAATGTTTTATCTGCTACCATCTTGAATTTACACCCATTTTTCTTCACCGCGGTGAACAAAAATGAGCGTTTGCAAATGTTTAGAAAAAAAATGCTGTTGTGTGGTGTCTATTAAATATAATAGGTCCTGGTTTGCACTGCATTAAACTAGAGATCTTGGCCTTTCAGAAAATGTATATACATGTTAGATAAGACTTTGGTCACTTGAATTTTAATAGGCTTAAATTTAGTCATTATAACGAGCAATTTAGCCAATATTAAAGGTCTGTGAAATCAAAAGGGCTTTAAACTACGGAATAGATTTTTTTTTTTTTGCAAGAGCTTTGACTGTAAGAGTTTCCAGCCATAGTAAAATAAATCCTAGGGTTTAAGCCCTTGCAACAGATTATTAGTTCCAAAATTGGAAAATTTCCAAAAGGGGGACCTGAAAAAAAAATTGCCAGGGCTACTCCTACTACTTAGTATTTAGTAAAACCTGTAAGTTTATTTTTGGGGTTTGGGCTGATAATCATGTTACAGGCTGTCAATTATCTCTAAAATTTACAATGTGAAAGCATATGAGAATAGGCCCCAAAATGGTTTAAATACATTATTTTATAATCTAATAATTTTATAATGTTAAAAATAATATAAAATAGATGAAATGATCTTTTTTTTTAAAGATGTGCTAGGAAGCCTAAATGCATTTCTTTCCTTTTTTCTTAAAATAAGTTTCTAAACTTACGAGACGAAAGATGTTTGTGTTTGTATTTACTAAAAGGTCCTTCCTGTGAGAATTGGACTGTAGGTTAAAAACCTTTATATAAAATGTACAGCTTGGAAAAACCATTAATAATGGGAACGTGTCCTCTAGAATAGCTATTTGAAAAAAACCATCCCCCTCATCTTGTGTTTTAGAACTGAGTAAGAAACGCCCCCATGTAAACTTCGCACTAAGAAGGGGACCGGATTGAACCATAACTGGTCTTACTCCTTTGGACGAAAGCACTGTTTTCAATAACAGCGACGGGTTTCGAAATAAGGAGCTGACGGGGATCGAACGAGGGGGGAAGACTTCATAGAATATTTATTTAGTTGTGAACGTAGATTAACTGGGATTTTTTAGAGGCGTTAAGAAGTCCAACACTTCATCTCAGTCGGTAGTGTCTGTCTCAAGTTTATTGTCCCCAGTGGTTAATTGACGGTGTCGTGTCGTTTCTTGAATTAAGTTAGTTTGTAGCTCATGTGTTGATGAATGCCTAACCAGCTGGATAAGAAGATGTTGGTTAAATATCCCTAATAATAAAATAGAGCCCTTTCAGTCTCACTTTAATGGTGATTACTAAATCACTTGCACCTCGCCTACTTTCGTATTGAGTGAAGTCTACATTTTTGTCCGTACAGGTAATCAAACAAAATTTCTTAAATATCCATAAAACACGCAACCAGCGAGAACGCAGACAAAGACGTCAGTCTCAATTGCTTTGGTTTGTCGTGACTGGTTTGTGGGTACCTGATCAGTATTTGGAGCTACTCCTACTCCACCAGTCACTACCAAAAAAAATCCTGGTATATTTCAATAAATCCGTAAATATACTGCAGTGGAGATCACACGGTATAAGGCGTCATGCTTGAAATATAATTAATTGCCGGTGACGAGGAGGTCAATGTTTTAATATCTGCCGATTGCACTAGGGATGGTTTCATGATTTGTTACTGTGGTTTTAACACCCTCTCTCCACGCTATTGTGGGTGAACTTCCCCTAAAAACCAACGTTATCATAAATTAGACAAATTATGTAAAGTGACCGGACATAGTTGCCTGGAGGATGTATAATATACTAAACTGTGTTTTAGTAACTTTTTAACTGTCAGAAAAGACCAAAGTTACCTTGAACACACAATAACTGCCCGGACTATCCACTTATGAGGTAGGAATGAGGAGGTTAGGGTTAAAGGAAATGTACTCGCACTTGCGAGGCTGGAGAGGGGTAGATAATTTAGGGGAGGGGACCTCATTACATCCGGCAGAGATAAAAACCCAACCTCCCTATCGCAAGTAGACAAATAAATGAACATCGAAATCCAAATCAAAATGTAAACATTAATTATGGTAAAGGAATCTGTTGCCATTTATTAAAAGTCGTATTTTTTATTTATCTATCTTTGATTGCAATTCCTAGAAAAGTTCACTAGATAAGTTTACTGTTTTATAAACTAAATATATTAAACAAAAATAGTATGATAAAAAGGTTGACTGAGTTTATTGTATTTTCTGAAAGGGTTTTATTCAAGTAACTCAAGTTAGCCCGCCACATTGCTGATTTTTGTTTTGCGATCGTTTGTGTTATTACCTGTGCTCATGTGCCTGAAAATGAGCAGTAGTGCTCTAAATTTAGGTATTCTAGAGATAGCATTATAATATGCATCGGACCAACATAAGTTCTCCCTATTCCGTAATATGTATAAAACCTGAGTTCAAGCTGACCCACCACATTTTGAAAAAAATCACTGTAACAAAATTCTGCGTGTACCATTCGTTTGTGCTCATACATGAACATTCGTGATATAAAATTATACCGTTAAAATACATTTTTATTGGGGCTGGCCAACTTTAACTTAACATTAAGTATTTTCTAGATTGCCTAATTTTAGCGTACAAATGTTGATGTTTGAGGGGCATATATATGAACCAAGGAAAGCACAAACCAATGCAAAAAAAAATGTCGGCAGTGTGACGGGCCTACTTGAGTTACGTTTTTATTTCAGTGAGTTTGATTTTACCAAGTATTTTGATTGACACGACATCACGTGATTAAGGACAAGAAGTGTGCGCGCAAAAGTTAAAAATCATAGACCTTAAGGACTATATAGAACTTGTAGACGAGGCTTATTATTAAAGAATTTTACAGCAATAGATATCTCAGTTGGATACCTACAGAACATAATAAATGGATTTAACGGTTGCTCTAAAAAGTATATTTTAGAGAATATTATTTTTAGTGCTATAGTATATTAAAAAAATTATTAAATGTTTAATTGTTAATATTACCTATTGCATTGCATACACTGTTGTTAGGTACTAATTGTAGACTAAAGGACAGTTTCATAGTCAGACTAAGGGCCAGTTTCATAGTCAAATTTAGTACGCCTCAAGTGCGGCGCTACACTAAGTACATGACGACACCTACCTAAACTAGAATGGAATGGGCCAGTTTCCTAAGCGAGAACGGCCCATTCCATTCTGGTTTAGGTAGGTGTCGTCTTGTATTTAGTGTAGCACCGCACTTGAGGCGTACTAAATTTGACTATGAAACTGGCCCTTAGCATGCATAACGTACGAGTCGATACTAAATAAATGACGACACCTACCTAGACCGGAATAGAATGGGCCCGTTTCCTATGCGAGACCGGCCCATTCCATTCAAGTTCAGGTAGGTGACGTCTTGTATTTAGTATAGCACCGCACTTGAGGCGTACTAAATCTGACTATGAAACTGGCTGACTTAATTCTAAGTATGACCTTCAAAGATGACATCGTTATACACGTGTAGGGAACCCTTTTATGTGCTACCTAGTTGTTTTGGGCGACACATTTGGAAAGAATGGAGGTGTATTATGTAAAAATCCGCAAAACAATTGTGTAGCCGGTTCTTAGCTTGCTTTTTATTTTTCATTTCATCGCCTGTTTCGTCTTTTACATAATATGAAATGGTCGTTATCTTTGTATTCTTAGATTCGTTGTTACAAACAAGTTTCAATTCCTTTCGCTTTCAACAATGTCGGCCCCAGGCAACGACCAATCAACACTACTTTATTATTGTTTTTTTTTAGCACGGCGTCTTGCTACCCGTTCGGATTATACGCTCTCATCTACTAATTACGCTAATGGTTTTAGGGATTAGGGAGGTTATATTTCAAGTAAGTGTGCTCGCATTTGAGTGGAGGGAGAGTGGAGAAAACACCCTCAGTACTCCCAATCAAAGATTCGAACCTCGATCTCCTCATCAGTCGTTTAATCTACTACAATAGTAGTAGCGCGTTTAGACCATGCGGCCACAGAATCGGGTGTTATTTGTATCAAATGTACTATATCACAAGTGAGACTATTAATCCCTTGTATTGTAATTATAGTGAGTGAGCTACCATACTCGTGATTCATCTGTTTTCGCATCACACAACCTGTCAATATAGCCGAGTCAAATTCTAACAAAGTTTTTTTTTTGTCAACAGATGATAAACGCGACAATGCTCAAAACTAGAGTTGACTTTGGCCACAAAACCTATATAAAAGTTAAAACAAACATGGTAAGGACTATAGTACTTCACTTACCTTGGTTGTAAACTTGAAGTTTTCTTTGTATTTTTAACTTCCACTTCAAGACACGCAAACAATACAAAAACTGACTTCACTGAAACTTTGCAACTATAACTTAAAATGTTCTACGTTGGATTTGAAAGTGACTTGTTTTATTGATGAAAATTAGTTTGTTTTTTTCTTAGCCTAACACTTAAACTTTTCATATTATTCTCGCTTTATTATTTTTAAACCATTCATACTTTTCATTGTTGCTTCTTTATTACGTATAATTCAAGAAGATATATTTTGTTTTCGTTCTAATTCTTTTGAACGCGTGCTAGTTCCAAAACGAAACACTAGCTAAGCTAAGTATATTGAAGAACTTATCAATTCTTTTCTAGCTATGGTGCAATTAATAATCATGAGATAGCAAACTATTTTATATAAAAACCATTTTTAATTTTCACTCATTTGACAATAGACTATAAAACCTAACTTATAGTCACTCATAATTTTTGTGGGAAATGTCCCTAGAGTCTAGACAATTTTTATTTTATAAACACACTCATTTTACAAAGGCAAATCTATGTTTCGAAGACTTCATTTTTTCATAAATACGTCAAAGAATATAAATACTTGAGCATTTAAATCAACGCAACAAACCAACTTCAGGTGACAGGTTTGTTTCCTAAAATAAGAACATGGCTATCTTATCAATCATATTAAGTGATTTACGAGAGCCAAACTTGAGTGAATTACATACTTCACGCACTCAATTACCGTAAACACAATGCAGTCACGCACTATCTGATCATAGAGAAACCAAACAACCCACTGACAATCACCACCAAATGTTTACAGGTCGATTGTTATTCTGCGTTTCTTATTCCCGCTTCTCCAATAAGAAAGTTTCCTTGGAGCAGCTGCGACATCTTTGATCGAATTGATCAACTACTAGTGACCGGCTTCTTATATTGAAAGGTGTTGTAGGTAATTAAAATAAAAGCCAACCAAACTTTTATTGACACTTGCACACAAGATCTTGGATGTATTTTCAATTAGACACACACCAAATCAAACAAATAGTATTAATTTGCTTTAGTTGCAAGATAAATATTTATAGTAGACCTACACCTCTGTCAATATTGGCTATTCGAACTATATCTTGCATTTTCAAAACGGCTCAATACCAAAACAGTTTAGTTAAATTCAGTTATCTCCACTAGTCATATGTTTAATTTTTGAAAAAAATTTAAGTTTCTGTTTTTAAAATTCATAAATAAGGCACGTTAACAAGTTTTCTCTTATTGTGAACTTTACGCTTTTCACCAACAGATAACTTTACAATTTAAAATGGCCACGCAAATAGATGACGTACTTTGACTCCAGAGTCCAGAACTCAATACAAAATGTACGGTCTCCTGAAAGGTAGAAGTCTTACTCTGAATAGTCGATCTGGGTGTTCCTGTGGTAAAGGACCAAATAATCGTGGGTTTAAACCCAGCTGGGGTCGGCGGATTTTACTTGAGCGATAAATATCAGTAGCACAATTTACTTCGGAGGGAAAGTAAAGCTGTTGGTCCCACGTCGATTGTAACATGTAAAAGAACCCTAAACGCTATGTGAAACTACCTTTTTTTTTGGCAAAATTGGTAGACCCTTTCGCTCTCGCTCATAGAAATTTTTGTATGCTGATATATCAATCGATTCAGAAAGTGCACGTTAAATACCTTAAATAAATAAATACAAATAAATCTTACCTTGGCGTATTGCATTATGGCCCTATCTTAAAAGCTGTACCATAGTGGAACCATGCAAATTAAGCTTTCTACCTTACAGGGTTAACGAAGGATAAATCAAGGCTGATTAAATATGATAGAAAAATGTTGATTTTCTTCTTCTTTTCTATCCTTGAATTTTTGAATTTATCTAGTAACAATAAATAAATCTTTTTCATATTTTTGAATTTTTTATATTCCATATATTATGCCACTAAGTTATTATAAAGTATCATTTGTGTGTCTTTTAATTTACTTTAATTATATATGATTTTTTATTGATTTTTATTTGTTGTGACATCAAGTCATGATTTATTATTATTATTAGCACCGCGTCTTACTACCCGTTCGGGTCATACGCACATGATTTATTAAATGTGTTCAACACCTTATACCGCGTCTAGGCATTAATCTAAGCAGGGTTAAAAGGTTTTCCATTAGGCATCCATATACACACACATTATTTCCCGCGTGATTTGAGAAACTCCATTCTTTAAGGATAAGGGTAGTATTAATATTATTTATACTTCATATTAATAATATTAATATTTCATACAAAAATTATTATTATTTAATTCTGTACTCCTAATACAATTGTCTAGTTATACTAAATTTCAGCCCCATATATTTATTAATTTGCCTTAACAATGACACACATAAATCATAAAATAGCCAGGTCTGACCCCTTATTGCTCATGAACTGTAAATATTTGAAATCATTGAATCACTATTTATAGCTTTTTATTATCTTGCTAAAATCGTTCAGTAAAATGTAGATGGTCGAATGACCTTAAATGCAGGCCAAGGACGGACCTGTTGAAATGTATTGTACATAAAAGTATTTATCTCGCTTTAAACTCCCGCTGGAAGCTCTAAGGCTCTCCAGTAACAAGAGAGGAATGATGCAGCGAGAAGATTATTCTCAAGGAAAACCTTTCTCTTTCATTCTCGACATTGGTGTTTATAAATAGATAGAGAAGTTTTTATCTTTTTTATTTTTCATCCAGGGAATGTATAAATCTAAGGAGATAGGAATATAAAGTGACAAGTAACACGGTGGGGTGTCAGATTCCGAGAGGCAGCCTCTTAAAAAAACTATTCTAAAATAGAAGAAAAGCTGAGTGTGAGATATTTTTTAATATCTTTACAGGTTTTAGGGCGAAAACCCAACAAGTCTGTTATAACCACAACACGTTTGAAATATTTCAAGGACGTTTTAAAATAATAAAAGTACAAATGATTTCTGTGTTTTTCTTTTGTTTGTTTTTTGCACCTCCTTCGGATATTCAAATTTAATTACACTAATACCCGCTTCGGTGGCCACACGATCTAAGGCGCTACTATTACATTAGTATGTAATGTCGTTGATGGGGAGGTCAAGGTTCGAATCTCGGTTGGGTGTACTAAAGTTTTTTCCAAAATTGTTTTACACTCGCCTTCCACGCAAATGTGGGTACGCCTCATTTAAATATAATCTTCCTTGTCCCTAAAACTATTAGCATAATTAGTACTTCAAGCGTATAGCCCGAATGGTTAGTAAGACTCAGTGCAAAAAAAAAAGCTATACTAATGTTGTAGCTACGACAATGCGAATAGGATAAAACTAGAGGAAATATACCCGGCTTAGCGTGAAGGTAAAGTGGAAAATCATAGAGTTTATACCGACCTTGGTAAATCCACCCGAGATTCAAACCTTGACCTCCCTGCCACCAGTAAACCAGACTAGAGGAGCTAGAAGTTTAGTCCACTTTCTCAACAATGAAGTCTTAAAAAATAAACAAAGCCTCTAACAATGTAATATCAGTTTGTAGTAGTCTATTATCGTTCTAGATTTTGACCAAAAAAACAAGTAATTTATTGAACTAAAGGTAGTATGAGAAAATAGTTTTCTACACATAGTTTTATTAACAGTTAGTTCTTGAATATCTGTCATGAGAATATTGGTATTTGTTGAGACACTTTTTAAACAAAGAGAAAGAATACCCTTTCACATTCCAGAATGTCCCTGGTAATATTAAAAAACCAGTTATTCATTATGTGTATAAAATTAAAATAAATGTATATACTATATCAATATTTTAATTATTTTGGCAAAAATAAATTGCTCTAAGAATTCATAAAAATTGTGCCATTCCTCAACCTTTTATATTGACTTGGTCCGTTTTGCAACCAAGCATTTAAAGTCTAGACTGCTAATAGGCCTACTTGAATAAAACTATCCACAATTCTACAATGGGATGGTCCCACAATACGATGCAAACAACAGAAATAGCCGATACACATAAAAAAAACATTTATTCAAAGAGATTATTATTACAAGGAATTTTATCAGATTATTAACTATATTGTTGACTATTTCCTTCTTTTTTTTTGTAGGACACACGAGTGAGTGGTATTTAAGATTGCCGCCCCCTGAATGGGTAGTAAAACATAGTGCTAAAAAAACAAAGTGGAATCTACTAATCTGAGGTGTTAAAATTTAGCCTCTTAATAAGTATTTTTATAATCCAAGAATACGTCTATGGCATTCATATTATGGTTTAATAAAAAAAAGGTTTCCATCCCTTAGTTTAGTTACAAATCCGACACCTTAACTAAGTTGGTTGCGTGTCTGCCTAATGAACTAAGGGTCCCGGGTTCGACTCCTGGCATGGTCAAAAAATGTATCGTTGATGAAATATGGGTTTACCATTTCTCATTGATAAACTAACAGCCGGGGACTGGATGTTGTGTCTGTCCTAGTCCTAAGTTAGCTTATAAACTGGGCCCGGATTTTGATGACCTAAATATAATCAAAAAAGGACCTTAAAATATGATCAAAGAGTTGTAATAAACGCACATGACTAAATAAATTACGTGCTTTACAATGGTAAAATTATGCATGTAATGAAGTCTTTAAAAACTAAACGCTTTCATTCTGGTAACTATAACATTGATTTACAAATATCTACTTCAGAAGTAATAGTCACCCCATTCCAGCGCAACCCTCTCCAGCTTGGTTGAAGTCTCACCAGGAATAAGTATCTTACAACCAAAGAGATTACAAAGTTATTTGTATACATTATTTTCTCATTCAGACAACTCTGTGTTGAAAGAATTAGGCATTTATAAAATATCGTTTGTATTTTAAAATATACTTAACAGGAATGCCTAAAAATGGCCAAAAATGACTCGTAAAATTCCTAGTAATGAAAACCAAAAATATAGTGTCTATAACCTAAAATTCCAAAATGACAAAAAATTAGCAAAAAATGACCTATAAAATATACATCTATACAACCAGGGGATCATGAACAGAGTTTATGTTCTCATGAGCATTGTTTGTGATTTGCCAATAAAAAGATGACATGTCATCAAAATCCGGGCCCTGCTTGTAAAGTGTAGAGCATATGAAGATATGACAGGCGTAGCAAGCCGGTAGTGGAAAATATATGTATGGCTTGAATAAAAAACTTACCCAAGCCACAGACTGGAAACAGTAATGGATGGATGTAGTTTAGTTGCAACCAAAAATACTACTTGCAAAGTTTCCAGAGCTAAAAAAAATGTCCATTCACTACACCAATGTCACCAAAGTTATCAAGTTTCAGATATTATTTTAACAAATTAGCCTTAGATAGAGATTTTACCTTTTATATAACACACATAAAATGCTAATTAGCTTATTATTACTTGATAGACCATGTACGTCAATACCCTTACAAAGGAAAAGACAACCATCTATGGCATCTCATTGACAAAGCTCCCTTCAAATATGTACACATTATAACATCATTAAAAGAAAAGTGTTGTAGATTGCATAATCTGCTAGTCCTGTCAGTTGAGGTTGAACATTTTTTGTGTAAAGGGGCCAAATATCAAAATATTTCTTTAACTCAAGAGGGATTTGGAAGGGCTTCACCCACCAAACCAAAGGGGGAATCTATGCCCCCCCCCCCTCTACGGAAAATCTTTGTAAACTAGATACCTCTAGAAGCTATTTGGATGGCTTCTCCCATGTATATTTTAAAGAATTAAGTCTCTAGAAAATACTAAGTGTAGTCTTTTTACAAACAATTTTTGAAACTTGGATGCCTTTAGAATCAATTTCAAGTTAATTTTTGATGGTATTTCCAGTTTAGCTTCTTCCCCATATATTAAAAAAAAAGTCTTGTGTGTGCCATGAGTCCACTAGCTATACAATTTCTAAAATAC
This sequence comes from Timema californicum, assembly GCA_902141385.1. NCBI lineage: Eukaryota > Metazoa > Arthropoda > Insecta > Phasmatodea > Timematidae > Timema > Timema californicum. The sequence continues at coordinate 36,153 of CABFOW010003552.1, forward strand.
ATGAGGAGGGGAAAATTTAAATCAGCCTGGGAGAAATAAATGTATAAAATACAAGAAGAAAGTTTGAAAGACTCAAATACACAACAAAATGCTCTCGAGTTGACGTTAAAAGTGGGTTATTTGTGCTGCGCAAGCAACGACTTCCAAGATTTATTGTTTATTACATTTTTAATCAACCCTGTGCCAGTAGACAGCCGATTGGCTGTTGGCCAAAGTTATAAACATGGGTAAGTGGTCATATTCCTCACCCATTCAGTACCTATATTTATCAAATAACAATAAAATTTTACAAAACTTAGTACATTTCTTGCTTTTTTTTAAAAATGTGTTTTATGCAAGATTTCATATTCAAAAAGAGTGAAATAAATCAGGAGTAGAACTTTTCCCAGGAGGGGAGGGGGGGGGGGGAGGCAATGCCTCCCGCCTCCCTAGTCCCAACTCTACTGGCTCCTGTTATAATTGATGACGAGTCTCATTGAATTGATTCAATTTTTTTTCAGTCTCTTAAGACCTGTCAGGACTACACACATTTAAGTTATACTATTGAGGTAAGAATTAATAAGGTTGAATTTATAGGTCTACCATCTGCATTTGCATAGAGGCTGTAAATATAATTTAAAAAATCTATCTTCACTACACTCAGCTAGGATTCTAGACTTAACCTTACCATCACTGACAAAACATTAAGTATTTGAGTTCAACTTTGTGGGTGGTACAGTTATTGTTCTGTAGAAGTTGACTTGAATGGGTTTAGATATAAAGTAGTTTAAGTCATTTTGGAATATTAGTTAAAAGTTGGTGTAGATCGTCTTAAATGTACCAGTTACCAAATAATGCAGCCAACAATTGTTTTGACAGGTTCTATATCTAAAGAATGTAGCTATCATCACAACAAATCGCAGCAAAACTATACCTCTTAAAAAGACCAATAGCAAATCAAATTTTACTTTGGGTAACACACACTGATTTTTTTTTATCTTGACATCTATTTTACTTACTTGTTCGCTGTCCATGTCCATATCTCTATGGCAGTGGTTTCCAAGCTGTGACTCGAGAAACAATTTTTGATGGGTCGTGAAAATGTTTTTTAAATGTGTACATTTTGTAATCATCCATGCTCATGTCTGTGACGTAGACGTCATCAACACAAATCAAAAAACAAGAGCACCCTTAGCACATGCCTCATTTACAAAATACCAAAGTTAAAAAAATAATAACTAAATATTATTCAATAATATATTTTTTCTAAGCCATAGTAAATACAATAATTAAATTAAAACTTCCCCTTCTCTCTGCACATCCATAGGTGGGTTGCAAAAATTGGGTCTCGTTTCTAAAGGGTTTGGGGTCTGTTGGCTGCTCTAAAGTGATCTAGTGAAAAGGTAGACTAAAAAGAAAACCATTAGTGTCACATATTGCTACAGTATTCAACCAAAAATGGAGACATTAAGTTCATAGGAGAAAATTACTGAAGACTATTGATGAGTGTACTTCGGTAGTAGTCAGACTTTTTATTTATAATATGCAGATATGAGAGATGTAATCAAAGCATTTTAAGTTGCAAATTCAAAGAAAACATTGGTTCTTCTAAAATATATCAAATTAATCATTCAAAATGTTCATTTGATTCCCCCCCATTTATTTGTGGTATTTAACGTGCACTTTCTGAACCAACTGATTACATCGGCATACGAGAATTTCTATAACAGTATTGCCCAACTTGAAATTAGCTAAGGGCCTCATTTTATATCCCTAGACAGTGTGCATACTTGGAATATAGGCCTATAGGGTATTAACAATTTTTTTTTAGTTGATACTCTCAAACAGAACATCTCCTCTCTCCTGGGTATTATACTTTTTTTTTAAACTTTTCTGATGCATTGCAGGCCACAAAATATGCTGCCTGGGCCACCAGTTGGACAGACCTGTTCTCTAAGCTAGAGCCAAAGGGCCTACCATTTTGCTAGTATTTTCACATATTATCTCTCAGGGTCCTCTTACATGCCACCATCAACATGGGACCAACGGCTTTACTTCCCCTCCAAAGGAAGCTGTGCTACATATATATACCACTAAAAAAACTCGATGACCCCGGCTGAATTTGAACCCACAAGCATTGGGTCCTGAGGCGAGCTCTTTACCCCAAGATCATTCAGGTCGACAAGATTATTTTTAAAATAAAAATAAAAATATTTATTGAAAATTTATTATAAAATACTATTAATAATACAATTTGAACAGTTGTTTGTTGATTTTCAACACACTAAATTTAGTATGCACTTAAATATATACAATAAAGCTTTGTATAGACTTAAAATCTAGGACGGTTTAGTTAAAAGTAAACAAAGTAAAAATTAAAGCTTAAAGATAATGAGTGCCATACATCAATATCTAGTCGAGCACATAAGGTCACTTTTAATATACCATCACCCCAGCAAGTCACTTGTGTAGAGATATACACTAATATCCATACAGAATAAGTTTAATTAAATAAAAACGTTATTACTATAGCAATATATATATATTATATTAACTAAATTAATGTTATTAAGGTATTCAGCTAACAAAATGCATTAAGATCCCTCCAATTAAATCTAGTCTGAATCAATTAATATCAATATACCAACATGAAAATTGGATTATATATGAATTCTTACTATTTAAAAACAAGGCTATGGCGTCGGAACGCCACGCCTTCAACTCTTCTATTTTTCTACTGTCCCACTCCAACTCCTTCAGAAATGGTTATAAAGTATATTTATTTGTAGTAAAAAATGTACTGCAGTTTGATTCTCCAAAACAGATTAATTCATGGAAAACTTCTTTGGCATTATGAATTTATATTTGAATAATATTGTCAATCCAAGTTAAAAATATTACTCCTAGAGAATAAAAATAGGATAAAGCTAAAATAATATATTTACAATATATTGCTATAGTATTATAAGTTTCTTTTTTACTCCAACTCTAACCAAAATTGCTTCCGACTCAAGACTCTACAACCCTGATAAGAAATATACAAAACACACTAACTGTGTATTCTCATTCGTGTACTCAAATAATGAAATCTGTTAATGTGAACCTTATACATACATTTATCTCTATCTTTAAATATAAAATTATATTCACTATCAACATAATGATATGAAATAGATTTAATTTAATGGTACACTGCTCTCAAAGTTTTTCTGAGTAAGGACTCGACAAACTTTTTTTGGACGGTTATTAATACGACAAAGTCAATTAAATAGACATGCACTAATGAAACATTCCAACTACCCAACCAATAATACAAAAACTCATAGCAAGCACTTGACTAACTTGAGATACTGATCATGTCTATGACATGTCTTAATATCAAAAAGAGTTAGTAGATAAATACCCCCAGGTTCAACAAAATATAAAAATTAGTGGACAACATTAACACAAAGTGAGTGAGTAAAGGATCTTGCATAAACACATCAAAATGATACCTCAAGTTATTCAGATAATGTAAAGGCCTATTCAGTCTACTAGTTCCAGAAGCAGATGGTATGTGTCATTGAAATACTAAAGTATTTGATATTTTACATTTATTTGTGCTGTTGAAATATTCAAAATATAGGTTGGGGTGTTACTACCCTGGTTGCAAACACATTTTTTTTAAACATTAACTTATGAAACACAAAATAAATAAAATTTAACATAAATGTGTAATTTAGTCTTCGATGAAGCTGACATTTTATCCCCCTTTCCCAGTTTAGAGCCTTGCAGCAATGCTTGTAATAAAAGGCAAATATGTCTGGGATAAATGCTTTGACCACTAAAATAAAATACTTAGTAAATAATTAATATATTTTTGAACAGAAACTTGTTACAAAAAAAATGCAATGTTGGGAACTAATATGCAAGTTGTTTTTAAAATCTCTTATCACAAATGTATGGAACATAAACTTAGACTCTTAGGAATATGGAAAAGAATTAATTTGAGAGCTTTGAAATGTGGGTTGGAGAAGACTTGAGAATATCAGGTGGACAGAGAGGGTGATAAATGAAGTTCTAAAAAGAGTGGGTGAGAAGAGAACCATTTTGGATGTGATTCTTTCGGTGCAAGGCATATTGGATCGGACTCATCCTTAGGGGGAACATTCTTCTGCATGACATCATAGCAGTAAAGGTTGAAGGAAAGAGGAGCTTAGGAAGGAGGAGGATTTAAATATTGAACGACTTGAAGGAAAAAAAATAAAATCCGGGAGCTTAAGGAGGAGGCAGAAGAAGTATTAGCGGTATAAGTTCACTGACAAAAGGAATGGACCTTTCGTAGGACAGAACACCTAATAAAAATATCACAGATTATGGAATGGACTGAATGTGTTATAAATTGAGATATTTAGTGTAAATTATCGATTACCATGACCAATGTCAATGCCATGAGATTCCCATGTGCAAAGAGATGAAGTATCAGTGTATTACTAATAATTTTCCCACACTATTTACATAAATTGTAGCTTTACTTTTTCTTTTATTAAACTTGATGTTAAATAAACACCTGCCAAGCACAAACCATAGAACTTGTTCATTATATTGTGTTGTCTTTAACTTGCATTCACTGAGCTTGCCAAACTTTTTTAACTTCGATAAATAGTACACTTAGGAAATATTTCATAATTTGGAAAATTCATGTGTATTGTACAAACTAACGGTTTTAGAAACTAAATGTTAACTAAATAAAGAATTTAGTTTTAATACACGTTAAAAAGCCCCACATTTTCAACTAAACAATATTCAATCTCCACAAATAAAATATGAATAATATTTATAGGTCTAGCTACAAATAGTAATTTAATAATTCATTTTAGAGTATGGCATATTAATTTCAATTTAAAAAATTCAAAACAAGCTGTAATAAGGAGTCTATACCCAAGTCAATTTTTAGCATGTGTAATATTTCTAAAATATAATACTAACTCTATAAAAAATATCTATTATTTAAAATATTATAAAACACACTTTGGAGTTTTACACACAGGTATATCAGTATCAATTTAATAACAAGTTAATCCTTTGTATTAATATTATTAAATGTAATAAACAGGAATGTCTATGCAGAAATGTTCACTTCGAGCCAAGTTCAAATTGAGTTTTGTTCGAGTAATGTAGGTAGATAAATGTTATTTACTACAAATATTTCAAGTTAAATTTGTTTTAAATCCATTCATAAAACTAACAAATATTTATGAATGATTCTTTTTAACTGCAATGGTTACACAAATTCATATTTTTAAATAAGTTTAATACGTATTGTAAAAGCTATATTTTTATAATCAAACAAAAGTATATATTGAGCCTTTGATCTTAGTAAAATAATATCTTTAGATTTAATCAAATTAATTAAACTATAGTTTTCAAGGTAAAATTGAAAAATGCTAATCAAAATTTTCGAGTTTTGGAAATGATACAAGAGTAGAGTCAGAATAATCACTAAGGCTTAACTCGAACTCTAATTTTTGAGTATTTGCACCCTCCTAGAAATAGAGGAAGACCATCCTTAATTTGTGATGTGTCCTAATTTATATTATTATTATTATTATTATAAGTACCCCATTATTGCATCAAACTGTAAATAGATGGACAATGAGATCTTATTCAGACTTGAATGCAGGGACATGGAGCAGTTTTGGTTGGGGATGACACACATCCACTTTTTCAATTCAAAACAAAACCAAAATGAATAGATGAAATATTCTCGAAGCCAAAGTGAAGTTTGTATGTATTTTTGTTTTATGCTGTAAAAATATTATACTGAGCTTATTTATGTAAATATTTGTAATATTTCAATCTAGGCTGATAATTAAACTTCAATTCAATTAACCGAGACCTGCTTCGGTGGCCGCACAGTTTAAGACGTTACTGTGGCACTATAGTAGAATGCCAATGACAAGAGAGATGGGGTTTGAATCCCACGCGAGTTACCAAGGGTGGTTTTACCAAAATCGTTTTCCACTATACCTTTGCACAAATGTGGGTACACTTCCTCTCAGTTCAACCTTACTCATCCTTAACCTATTAGCATAATTAATATATAGGCGTACAGCCCAAATGGGTAGTAAGACACGGTGCTAAAAAAAACAAGATTTCTTAATGTGTTTACATCTCATAATGGCATTAATTCTAAAAATGTATATTTTAGCTATCAACATTTTAGTTGGTAAAAATTTGAAAATGCCGAAGCTTCTCACAGACATATATCCTTTAATATCGACATGTTTTCTTTATTCATAAACTTAACAGTACTAATAACTAACAAAGTGGCAGACAATCCAGCAAGCTGTTTGGATTCGAAATTGCCAACCACACTCATAGCTGGCCCGCAAGAGAGAACAGACGCCAAATGTTAAAAATAAAGGGGGTACTCAACCTAATTTAATGTAATATTATGCTAACACAAGCATTCTGCATCTGCCACTTTTAAGAGGTTGAGTGAACTTTAACCGCTTATCGAATTATAATTCTAAAATTTTGTCAACCATACATTTATTTTTATATTTTCCAAAATGTTCTTCCTATGGTAATCAACCCACAGTTGTATTGTAACTAGAAATAATTAAATCCAAATTCAAATTTTAATCATTTTACCATGGAATCCTGCATCTCGAATTTAAATATATGTAAACATAATGGACACAAGCATCCTAAATGGGTTTGATTTTTTTTATTTTCAATTGAGAATTTGTTCACATTAATTCTTTAGTTGAAATAAAAAATAAAAATCATAAATTAAGTTTTTCATTTTAATTTGTGTGTATCACAAACTAGTATGTGATGATTGTTCACAGGATCTAACCTCATATCTGAATAAAATTCAATCACGTGAGAAATTACAGCCTGATCACTAAAATCGAACCAAGGATCTTTATTTTTGTGCACTAATATATCTACCACTGAGCCATCCTGTTTCATCTCTTATCAAAAGCTAGCTTTCCCATTTTGTATTTTGTGAATTCAGATCTACTCACATGATAAATGAGTGAGAGGAAAAGGATGGAAGAGATTAAAGAAGGAAGATTGGTGGAAGGATAGACGAAGATGGAGGAATTTTACTATAGTGACCAGGTTGAAAGAGTTGATGATGTAAGTTGTAAATTAATGGTCTGATTGTTAAGTTTGTTCTATAATTATTTCAAGATAAACAATTAAAATCAATCAAAGCAGTGATTAAAATCACATTCAAAATTAAACAATAACTTAAATCTCAAATCTTTTTTTTTTACAAATCATTAATATCTTCAAGAATTCAAGATATTACAAATAATATATGAAGCTTTGAAACTTTAACTTAGCTTCAAAATAAGTATCAACTTCCTACTCTTTGAAAGAAAAAAAAAAGATTCAATATTGACAATTATAAACCTTCTCTAGTAAAAGAACACTCCCAGCTAAAATAAAATGATTGCTATTTTGAGCTGTTATATACATTCATATGAAAATATTTCAAGTGATTGAATTCTAATTTATATTAGTAATGTGACTTATCAGATTTAAACAAGATATTACAAACTAACAAAAAATATTTACACTTAGCTTTGGCTTCAAGAATATTTCATTCAATTCGCGTTACACTCTGAATTTAAAAAACCAACTTCGCAAACCAACTATTTGACGTTTCAAATATCCCTTGTTGTAACTTAAGAGGCACATTTTAAGGTGTCTCAATATTGTATCCAGCTCCCCCACGCTTCCAAACATCAAGAATACCTACCTGCAAGATGATTAAAAGGTTGCATTTCCTTTTTGAACTTTGGTCAGTTTGTGGAAAGTCTATTTTGAGTACTATTAACAAAATACATACAGTTGTGACAGATGAATCAAAATAATTACTGCCTTAAACAGGACTATATCGCAACAGATGAGTGGTCAATGGAGAGAAAAACTTTTCCGTTGCACAAATTATCCATTGCAATGATGTTAATCAGATCATAAAAACATGGACATACCTGATTGACTCAAAAATAGTCCCATTTCCCGTCTCTAAGGTCACTTTGATAAGACGAAAATTGTTCATCCACTTTAAAAGTAAACATACATTTTATTCTAGCTTAATTAATTCGTGCTCACAGTTTTTGAACATCCTGTTAATGTAATTTTGTTATAACTTATAATTGTCCTTAGAAATGTAGTTTATGATTAGCCATGCATAATATTCCAAGCTTAGGCCCAATCTTAGAATGCTATGTTAAAGTACTCATAATTTAGCTGTTTCTAAAGTCTAACCCTTGGTTAGATATAGCATTGTTTTATACAAGAATATTTTGTAATTAAAAATGGATACCTTCGATCAGTTATTTTTGCTAAGATTTTGAAGAAAATGTAATAGTTATAAAGATTTTTTTATTAGATTAAATTGGACATAGGGATTGCGAGTTAGTTGTTAGATCATCTGTGGTGTAATTCTGAAAACAAATTAGAGCAACATTTCTCTTTCTGTGCTATTTCGAAACTATATTTAAGTTTATTTGATATTTTTGTATATTGTATTTATTTGTTTAGTAAAATGTTTGTTGAAATCAGTATTTCTTTGGTCTTTGAAAGTAAATAAATCATCAAAGTTGTAATTGTCATAACAATGACCATTATTTTCAATGATATAATTATAACATATAATCTCACTCTAAAATTTAAAAATAAAAATTGCGTGGTGGGATGTTTTAAAGTTAATGAAGATGTCATGTTTGCTAACTGAAGGTAGACTTCAAGTTAGCTTGATGAGCGCTTTTACATCGACGTAGGCGCTAAATGAGCATTATAGAATCAAAATATGCCATTGATATCACTTAAGCTTATAATGAATAGAATAATGTGACATAGTAAGATTGGGCCTTGGTAAGCGAATATTCAAATACAATATCAAAAAAGAATAAAACAGTAATGACAGACAACAATCCAAAACATGTGTGAAAAATAGGAGTAGCAATAGAAAGTTTAACATTTAATTTTGTCAGCCATTTGGCTCAAAGTTATATTTTTACTATTAATGTCAAGGTCCATATGTTTTAAATAACATTGTCAATGTTAAGCAGAAAAAAGCTCCACGTGTTGTGGACTTTAAAAAATATTTCGGTATGAATCAATATAACTACATTCTGTCATCAATGTTTGAAAATTATTATGTAATATCCAAGGGAATGATTATAGTCAGCACTCAGATTTTACAAAGATTGTTTTGGTGGAAAAGTGCTGCTTATTTTCGAGTCAATATGGTACTAGTCTAGATAGCTCCTTTTATATGCAGTAACAAAATATGGACGGATTCATGGGTATAAGAGCTCAATATTGGGGGATTGCATCTCATCATAGATCTGGTAGAGGGAGTACACACACAGCCAACAGTAGAACTGAAAACAAAGAACAGATACAAATGAGGTGAGCAAAACAGTGTCAGGAACATTACATTAAAATTTTGTATCATAAAAATACATATTTTAAAATTGTGCTTTTAAAAATTAAATATTAATATTGTATTAGAAGCATGGAATAAAACAACTAAAAGTCCCAAAATTAAAGTAATATCTTTATGTGTAAATAATTTTAATAACCGCTTTAAATTGATCAAGTGACTAATAATAAAATAAGAGACAATATAAATAAAAATGCATTCACAACTTAGAGGTTTTTTATATATTAAAAATTGAGGCTGGCATCAATTATTAAAAATATCACTTGGGTTTTACTTTCAATGCGAGAGTTTATTTAATTAATCATTAGATCATCAATCCTGCGATTGGTTTGCTGCATCTTTCCACATTTTTCTACACTAGGCCATTTTTTTTTACATCTTTGTACCTTTTCTAGTAACATTGTTTGTTGTCTAATTCATATACTCAAGTCATGAATTTATCCCTTCCCCATCTCCTCCTATAATTATCTTCATCCAAATGTCTCAGTATATGGCCACCATGTTAGTTCTTCTTTGCTGTATAGCTTTGCAAAGTTTCCTCTCTAAATTTGATTTTCTTAGAATTTCTGTATTTGATATCATTTCTATAAATGATATTTTCAACATTCTTTTGTAGCACCACATTTCAAATGCCTCAAATTGTTTTCTTTCAAATAAGTCAATGGTTCCCGTTTGTTATCTGTAAAGCACAACGCTTCATATATATGCCTTTAGGAACCTTTACCTGATTTACAAATGTATGTTTGTCAAGGTTAATTAGTAGAGTACTTTATCTAGTACTCAAAATTCCAACGTTGCTTAATTTACTTCAATCAGTTTGTTTATTTTAACATTATTGTTTTATGAAATTGAAATAACACTTATTTAAGGACATATATTTATACTTTCTAACTTTGATTACTCGTATAACCTTGGTACAAAAAAACCTAGGCAAGAGGGAAGTTTTGGGGTTTGGTGCCCCATAACCATCAAATATAAGCTGATACCACATTTGATCAGGGACACAACCAAGGGGAGGGGCAGAGGCAGTAGGGTAAGATTTGTTCAAGTTAAAAAATGAATGTATTCTCCATAAACAAATAATCGTAACCTTGTTTGTGCTATTTATATGTCTAAAGGTCTAGAATAAAACAATCCTCTTTATAATAGTGAGGCGGGGTTGGGGGTGGGGGTGGGTATCAATCCGAAATAGGAGATAGATATCCTCTAGTAAAGTGGCCCGCATTGTTTAGAAGGGGATTAGTTAGGGGGTTGAATGCCTTCCTCTCCCTGTGGCAGAACTGTCAACTCTTTGAGTATTTTCTTAAAAATGAACAATAATATACCTATTTCCACAATCTTATGGTTAATTTTGATTATTTCAAGGTGTTTTAAGTAATGTAATACTAACATTAATAGTTGAAAAGTTGACAACATGATACAGTTTCATTTTATTGTTTATATGAGATGTCCTTGTCTATTCTAATTTTCTTTATAGTTTAGGTTTGAAAATAAAAAATAAATATTTCAAATGGGTTGAAATATTTTTTTCTCCACCTTAACTTGTACAAAAGGAAGTTTGGGATGATTTCAGTTTTATGAATTTTCAAGATTTTTTGAATAATTTATTCAGGCCTCTATGCCCAACTAACCTATAATGGGGTTTCTCCATTTTAAGTAAATAAGGTTGTTCATATTTTGATATAAAAAACACTCTGGGCCTAACCTAACCCTGACTATCCTTTCAGGTTGACTTCCTTCCTGCTTATCACTTACATCCCTTCACAGCGAGTTCATTCTGTTTTTATATCAGTGTTGAAAACCATTCAACAAATGCTTTTTGATTTGGTAAACACAAAATAGTTCCTTTGCTGGATGTTATTTATCAATGTTGTAAGAAAACCATTTAATAATGTTTTACCCAAGAAACCACTTACATTGTAGGACATCCAAATCCAGTCCACAAGAGCAGCCGTTACCGATTGAAGCTGAAACAAAATAAAAACTAAGTAAACCATTTTTATTAAAAACAAGTTCTTTTAGCACTGCATCTAACTACCTGCTTGGGTTATACGCTTATATACTAATTACGCTAATGGTTTTAGGATTGGTTATATTTAGAGGAAGTGTACTGACATGTGTGCTGAGAGAGTGGTAAACCATTTTGTAAAAAACCATCCTTAGTACACTCAACCGAGATTCAAACCACAATCTCCCTGTCATGGGCAGTCTAGTGCAACATTACAGTAGGGCGTTAGAACATGTAGCCACCGAAGAGAGTCTAAAGATAAGTTAATACTAAAGACAGTCATACTACAGGTGCAGACTGTCTTAAGCCCTAAAGCAAAAACAAACATAATTTAATTTGTCCAGAAATATCAAATAATATTAAAATACAGTGAAGTATAATATATATGCAAATAGGTAAGTAATAAAGTACAAGTCCTCGACCTAAATGGATTTGTGTTAATTTGTGTTACGAATATTTTGTAGATAAGAAGATGAAGTACTTCAACCGATGACTAGCAACACCATCTACAAAACACCACTTTAAACATAATAAATGGTGTTCCTAGTAATGATGCACAGCTGATAGTCAATGTTTACAATAAGTATGTAGTATTATATTATCCAACACATTAGCTCATTTGCCTACTGAGCTAAGGATCCCAGATTTGATTCCCGGCATGGTCGAAACATTTATCAATGTTGAAATGTGGATTTACCATTTCATATTGACAAATTAACGGCCGTGGACTGAATGTTGTGCCTGTCCTAGTCTTTAAGTTAGATTACAAGGAATATGAAGCTACAGCAGTGTGTGTTAAGAACTCATTATCATTACTTACATAGATGTAGTAGCCCCCTAAAAGCCAGAGACCAAAGATTAGTTGGAAGAGGATGACAATGCCAAAACATATCATCCAGGGAAGCATCATTCCGCGGTTCATCTTGGATATTCCAAACATGAGCAGGACAGACAGGCCAATGAGAACCAGGAGGTAGAAAATAAAGAACCCTCCGACAGCCTGCATTGCTGAAATATAAATATGCATTTTTTCTTTTCCATCACAGCTATTTACACTTGATTTAACTAATGCATTACAAGCCTAATCTTAATTGTTTAAAATATTTGAGTTATTGATTATATCATCCAATTTCCTGGGTTTTTGTGCATAATCATCGTCAGCTACAACAAACGTTTCCAACCTGTGACTTGGTCAGGTCAATAGAATTTCTCCATCTTCCTCTTTCCTTCCATCATTATTCCTCCTTTATTTGCTTTCATTCTTCTTCGTTCCCTCACATACTTGCTGTTATCTGCTCCTCCCCTCTCTTTCTTGGTTTCTTTTGGGGTATTTTCCCTGCATATTTCATCTACATCGTTTTCCTTGGATTTCTTTCCTTTACCACCGTTATTACATGACCATGCCATCTCATCCTTGCTTCCTCTACTATCACATGTACTCTTTGTTCCCCCAACTCCTGCCCAGATGACTTCAATCCTAGTCCTGTTTCTCCTTGTGAAAAGCTAGCAAGCTCCTCTAAATATATTTTGACTCTTTTACACTGGCCAGCTTGGGACCAGTACATTTACACTACTCGGCGTCAACCCGCTACTCCGCTGGGCGTCCAGACGTAGCTCTTGTGTCGAAGTGTCTTGAGGAGCTAAAAGAGTATCTTCCAAGATGTGGATAGTCATCCTCCTGAAGCAGGCATTCTTAGTTTCTTCCAGCATGTCAAGAATACACAGTAGACTCAATTAATATAACCAATAATCCACACATAACTGCTTCTCTGCTTCTGATTTGCAGATTTATCTCACAAATTATCAACAAAAGATGCTTCTATTGTAGGGTTCACTGAGCTAAAGATGCTCATATTGCTAAGCAGATGCGCTAAACTTTCGAAAAAGATTAAAAAAATTATCACACCATTGAGGGACCTTACAAAAAATAGCCTTACAATAAAAAATCTTTCCTAACCTCATTAGAATCAAGTTTCCTAAACTTACAATAAAATAGCCTTTCTTAACCTTAAAATATAATAACCTTTCCTAACCTTACAATAAAATAACCTTACCACAAAACCTTACAATAAAATAACTTAATAATAAAATAAGCTTCAAATCAAATAGCCTTACAAAAAAGTAACATTACAATAAAATAACCTAACCAACCTAACCAAGTTAACATAGCTAACATTATCCAACCTATCTATCTTAACTTAACTAACCTATCTAGCTAACTAACCTAACTAAATTAACCTACCTGACCTATTCACCCATCTTTTAGTTTTGAGGATGTCTAATTTATTTTGTGTGTACAAAAAATACATACAAATGTTCTAGATATTTTATGATTTTTTTACTAAAAATGTTTGAAAGTAGAAGTTGTCAAATCAGGTTGAACTACCCATTAAAAATTTAGCTTAATTCATACTGAATCGTTTATACCCCAGGATCTTTCACCCATTTGCACCATTTTTCGAGTAAATGCCATATATTGTAGCTAATGTGCATACAAAATGGCTAAAAAGTCAAAGTTGTTAGTCGGATCAGGGCGTACAAACCATCAAAATGAGCTTAGCTCATGGCGAATCATTTTTTCGCCAGAACTTTTCACCTATTGATGCTATTTTCTGAGTAAATGGTTAATATTGTAGCCAATCTGCATTGAAAACGGCTAAAATGTCAAAGTTGTCGGATCAGGGAGTACATCAATGTAAATCATCTATAACTCCAGTTGCAAAGATAAGAAAACAATATATTAGCCTAGCTGTGAAAAGGGACAGTTTTGGAGGAGCTTTGAACCTAACCCCTAGACTTTGCATTTATTTTTATGGGAAAATATAATTTCATAACATTGTTTTCTATAAAGTTGTGATTTTCAGGAACATAACTTAATGTTTCAGAACGACTTAATGTACCAATAAATATAGTGTGTCATTTAGCTTCCACACACATTTGCAACTGATATTTAGTGTGTATACAGCAACCAAAAAGCAATTTTCAAGCTAAAAAAAAGACTGGGTTTGCATTTCAACAATTAACAGTTTTTCAATGCTCTGGTCCTTACCCTGTCAAATAAGTGTGTATGCCTGAATGTTATTCTATAAAGGGTTTATAGCTGCAAGTCTTAAAAGACTTTGAAAAAAACGCATTGGAATTGAAAGTTTTTTAAATAACGCTAAAACACTTTAACAATAATGTTTAAAACATTAATATGAATAATTTGTTTTTAATTTCAAAGCAGTTTTATTTAAAATTGTATCTAAAACAGTAACAAACGATAGTTTAATTGTATACTTTTGGTGTGCTCAAAGGCTGGGTTCAGTAATCATCCTAAAGGGTAGAGGGCATCCATCGCTGGAAGGGAGGTATCTGATGGCCAGCACAAGGTTCTTTATTGCAAACATTGACTGAAAGTGACTAATATCAACCTATTCAGAAATAATTATTTTCTTAATAATACTATATTATTAATGAAAAGTATTATAAAACAAATTTACTAATACTTGCTTAAGGATAAATGATATTTTCATAACTTAAGAACCAAATATATTAACTTTTTTTGTTTGTTTAGTGGGTGTAACAACAAGAGATTTTATAGTATATAAAAATTCTTGAATAGTTAAAAAGTGTTATATTCATACTTGTATCTTGCTATATCTGGCCAGCAAAATAAAAAAATAGTTTTGTAACTAAGAGAGAGGGCCATACAAAATATTAGTTTCAAAATAAAACCTTTTATATTTTGTAAACCGTGTAAGAACACAACTGCCTTGATAGTCTGTACAACGTCATCAACCACCCTTGTTTCGGCGTGTTCACCATCTTGATTTCGGAAGAGCATGCCACAATTTAGAAGCTATTGTTTGAAAAGCATTTTTTAAGGGAACTAGAGACACCACTTCCACAAAAAAGAAACATCCAAACCATTATTTTTATAAGTTCGTGTTTCAATAGGCCTAATGTAAAAAGATTCATAATTTTAAAATATTGTTTGGATGTGAATGTTTCGAACGACAAAAGAAACAACAAATCAACATATAGTCTTGCAAATTATATAGTTCGGCGAACAGATCTATGGTAACTTTTTTTAGCTGTCAGATACCACCTCTCCTATTGTGGATGCCCTATAATTCAATTGTCAATAGTTACCGTTTAGAAGATTATAAAAAGCTGATTACTCACAATTACGGACATCTGTTTCAAAGAGGGGAGAATAGAGCTGTGAAGATTCCCCTCCATTCAACATGTATGAAATGAATGTAATAAGAACCACACTGAAAGACTGAACAAAACAAAATTGCTGATTAAAAATTACAAAGGCCTTCAGTTCACATAAAGGACTTTTAAATAAACGTCTCATAAAAATATTTTGCAACAAATCAGGAATCCTGCGCGAAGCGTCGAAATATTGAATCCAAATCTGGCTTTTTGTATTTGATTCGAAATCCTGAATTTAAATATTTAAAAAATTCATATAGGATTTGAAATTTCAAATCCAAATTAATCCCAGATTTGTATTTGATGGAATTTAATTCCAAATTAATCTAAAAGTCAACGATTTGAATAATTTGAGTTTTTATAATAAGTCAGCATAAATTCATTATTTGACTTTATTATACATAAATTTGTGAATCTTGTAATATTTCAAACCTAGCCATTATTTAGACACATATTATTGACCTTATTTTTGTATGGGACTCATTTATAACATATTCATAATTTAGCCTAATAGCTATTTTATTTCAAAACTATTTCATTATGAATATAAGCCTTTGATTCATATTTGGTTCAGTTTCATTATTAAATATTTAATTTGGAGCATTTTAATGTCAAAATACTTGATTCCAAATAGATTTGATTTAGAATGGAATGATTTGATTTAAGATTGAAAATCTTCGCTTCGCACAAGTTTATAAAGCAGCAATAGCATTTTAATGCAGTTGTAGGTGCTGCAAGGATTGTTCACTTAAAAATGAACTTGGGATCAATGAAACAGGATTTCAATAAAATATATCTGTACATTTTTTTAAATACATTCATTGGTCCATAAATCTTTATAAATAGGCCCATATTAGTTTTCACTGCAAATTTATAAGTTAAAATTAGGTCTTTTGTTGCTTATTGTTTAGGAATTGTTGAAACATGACTATTTAATTATATTATTTAACACCCAACCCCCGGCCAACAATTCATCACTGTGAAAAGGGAAACCCACATTTCACCAATGATATATTTATTGGCCATGGTGGGAATCAAACCTGGGACCCTTAGCTCAGTAGACAGACATGTTACTGACTGAGCTAGGGTATCAAAAAAGTACTATTTAACTAATTATTGATTTTACAAATGTTTAACATAATTAGCGTAATAATCACTTATTGGCGGACCCAGGGGGCGATCACTCCCCTCCCCATCCGTGCATGGAAAATTATCAAAAATATTGAGACCAATACCTTAAAGTTGTCAAGAATGACCGATTCTTAACATCTCCCTCATCCCATCTCCAATATGACCTAACCAATAACTCTTTCAACTTAGCTCTAATGTGCAGAAAAGCAAGTGACCAATTTAAAACAAAAATGTTCCAGTAATTATTATATTACTAAGTTTAGTATAAACATTATTTTTATTATTATTACTAAAACTATTATGAATTAAAATATTTATTGATTAAAATTATTAAATATAAAATATATACTTGAATGAGCCTTATGAAAACCAATTCCCCCACTCCCATGGCTAATAACCGCAGATCCTGGATCAACCCTTGTTAGCATTTTAAATCACATTTAGGGCCTACAGTGGATCACTTCCACATCACCCACTTTAAAACAACATTACCAACATTACAAGCTTTATAACTGGTCTCCCATAGGTTTAAAACCTCACTGCATCAACAACCTGAAACCTAGAGTGTTTCTGTCCAGCACTCCAAGATACATACCAGTGTGTAAGCTGCAACATTGTAGCTGCCCGCTTTGACGTTGTTATTCCATATGCACGGAGACCAACATGTCTCAAGAATTGCCATTTCTCAGTCAAATATCTGAATTCACTAGATTACCATAAACACAAAATCTGAAAAATTAATAATAAAAAGGAAAACCAAAGTAAGATCTAAATAATCAAAATATGAATGTAACAAGTTAGAGCTTGGAAAGCTTTAATACTAAATTTTGTCAGTTCTGTTCGGCCAAGTAGGTAGCCCATATAGCTCTATGTTCAGTTTTTGATTCTAGTAATTCTTAACCAGGAATGTCCAAATTTAAAAAGAATGATTTGGGAAATGTTTGACGCTCGAAACGTACGAGTTAAGATACAATTATTAGAGTTTGCGTGCTTTTCTCTTTATATTTGCTACACTCTTAACACTAGAAGATAAAATGTAAATTTGAAAATAAATATTAAATGGGTCAAAAATAATATCTCAATTGATTACAAACCAAATTTAACCCACATACCCCTCCGTCATGACATTGATCTTTGACTGCCTTTGTGATATAGTGGTCATTTATCTTGGCTAAAGATCCAGAAGTCCTGGGTTAAATCCCCGGTGCTTCCAGAATTATTTTTTTATGTGAAGCAGTGGGTCTGAAATGGGGTCCAACTCAACCTCATGAGGACATATGAGGAGCTACTTGAATGGAGAAGTCACAGTTCTGGTCTCAAAAACTGAAATTAACGGCCGAAAGGTTTGTTGTGCTAACCCCATGACACCTATTCACAAACTTTGGTACTATCGACACTCACTATCAACTCTAACAATGGCAGTCACTGGGTGAGTATAGCTCGCTTGCAGGCTCATGTAGTTTTATTTAATCGTGACATCGTTTTACTAAACTTATTATATTATGTAAGTCTATTTGTGCTTGTCATCTTTAATAAATAAACACCAAAGTCGAAGAGCCTTATAATTTGAATAACATATTT
The DNA here is from genome assembly GCA_902141385.1 of Timema californicum. NCBI lineage: Eukaryota > Metazoa > Arthropoda > Insecta > Phasmatodea > Timematidae > Timema > Timema californicum. Next base: position 54,509 of record CABFOW010003552.1, read on the forward strand.
TTTTTGTGTTTTAAAGTAATAAGCTAAACTCATTAAAATGTATGCACATAAGTTTTCTATAAGTGAAAAACAATACAAACAAAGAGGTAACATTTGGACACAACTAGGAGTCTGCGAGCTTGGGTTTTTCATTCGAGTCGAGTATTTCGAACAGCTCGAGAGTTTGAGTTTAGTTTGAGTACATTCAAAATTTTAAAATGTTAAAAGTGTATATTTGTTTAGTTTAAAAGTAAAATAGTATTTTTTAAATGTCACAGTCAAAATAAACATAAACTGGAAATACCTTATCTTTAAAATGTGAGATTTTAAAAATATACGAAAACAGCATATGTTATTAAATTAAGAATTACACTCATTTTTATAAATAATAATTTAAACTTATGTGAAAAGTTTAAAAAAATGGGAATATTGGTTTTTAAATTAGAAATACCAATTAAAAAAACATTATTTAAAGATAAGAAGATTCAAATAAAAATACTATAGAAAAAATAATCAAAATGGTTTCAAACCTCATTTATTTAAAGACATATTATTACATTAACAATTACATAAAAAAAGTTCATGAAATTAAAATGAGATATTTTTCCAAATTAAGCCTTTATAACTCTACTCACCCTATGGCAAAACGTCAAAATCACAAGTAGTTAAACGAAATAGGGAAAATTTCCAATTTTTATCAGTTCTTAATGTAATAACTATGCATGATCATTTCTTATGTTCCCAATCCATTCCTCTATGTGCAGTTGCATATGTGACATATATTACGGGCTCTCACTAGTAATGATCTTATTATGAAATATATTTCAATTTAACTTTTAACTCTTATAAAAGTTGATGTTCATAAGTTTTAAAATTAAAAATATGATTATTGCAACTTTGGTCAACGCTGATTTTAGACAGGTTAACAAACATAATTCTATAACTAAATAGTAACTAGGCCTAGTGCTAGTTTTGTAGTTTAATGTATTAATGCAAGTTTTAAATATCTTAAGTTAAAAACCAATCAATATATATCATATATGTTAATGTTTTTATTCAACTGAAATTATAACTTTAGAAATAGACTGGTAGCCGGCTGTACGAAAAAAATACATCATGTAACAACTGGGAACCTGTGACCTGTTCCCTAGAGCCCATATCCAGTCTCGGCAGACCAATGGAGTGGGTCCCAACTCTGGAGTCGGACCTAGGAATTGTAAAAAATTTGGCTATTTTGAAAATATATGTAACAGTCTGCCATTGTTAGGATTTTTTTAATCCATCAAAGAAAAGGGTCGACAGTAATTTTGGGTTGTTCAAAATCCCATAGTAAATATTCGAAACTGCAAAAATTTAGCTAGTAAAAAATCTTTTTCGTAACAGTCTTCCAATGGGGGATCACTAAATTTTTGACCGCAGGCAATGAAAATCCAGCCCGCAGTCGATTTTCACTGTGCTGGAGGCAGGTATTCTCTACTTTTGTTTTGGGCTTTAAATGGTTTAAAAAAAATCAATTTCAATTTTAAAATCAATAGGCCTCCAATAAATTAGTGACTTATTATTAATGGGTCTATTCAAACAAATCAAGATAAATAATGATTAATTCAACCTTGAACAAACCTAGAGGTGAAATTCTTATTTTCCTAGTCCGATCATATGGTAATTATAATGCTCACCATATTGGGAACATAGGTCTACCTTGTATACATATACAGCATAGGCCCCTAAACTTTTTTTTTATCATATATGCCTTAAATCTTATTATTACTACAAAGGTTTACTTAAAAATACAGTGAATCAAATAATACCAAGATTTATTAAGTTTGATAATTATGTATATAGATATTTTTTTTTAAAACTCACAACAATTAACTTACAGTAGAAACATAAATAATGACAAACTTGTATGTTGATCCATGATCCTTTGCATTATACACTTGTTTATTTGAATAATATAGTTCAAAATTATAATTTATCAATGCATGAAAGGTTGGCTTAAGTTAAGTTTGATGAGAGGCATAATAATATAGGCCTAACTAATATTAATTATGTAAGATATGAAATTAAGATATTTATTATTAATAATTATTTTAAACATTAATTTGCACTTTTATTGTGAAATTATCTAAGCGTATGGCAATTGTAATTCGTAAGGATACCTGCGTGAGTTTACAATGTGTAATATCATTAGTAAATGATCAATATTTCTTCAAACAAGGTTTTAAAAAGAAAATAATGTGTCTCATTTGAGAGTATTCTAAGAGAAAAAAAGTAAAATTATTGTGATCAACGTAGACAATTATTGTGCAGTTATAGTGTTATAATTCTTTGGGATATAGTTTTGTGTGTGCCATATGTTTTCAAACTTATATTTGTTTTTTTCTAAAGAAACACAGCTGGCCGAAACAATGTTTTATTAGTTTTTTTTTGTCAAAATGGCTAAAACTTATATTTTGTATTAATGTATTGTTTGTCAATTTTCTGAATTAATTTGTTAAGTTAAGTTTAATCATAAAATGTTGGTATTTCAGAAATAAAAATACAATACAGCCTACTGGTCTGGCCTATATGATGGGTACTATGCCCACAGTATACCTGCCAAATGTGATAAATTGAATGTACCTAGTTTTGTAATATTATTTATTAGAATTTATGTTCCATAGAGCCATGTGGCTCTATTGGAGGAATGTTATAATTCAATATCAAATAAAACATGTGTACGGAACCAAAAATTAATATACTGCAGAAATTTTAAAAACAGGTATTATTTGTTTACTTTACAAGTAGCACATAAACTAAAAGTATATTTACTTTACAAAACATTTTACATATAATTCAATTTATACTTACGTTTCAATTAATTGCTTAAAACATTAATATTACATAACTTTTAAAAGTTGATTCTGTTGTAATTTATATAAACATTAATTACAAACGTCAACGCCCTTTATTTGGTAACGGCTCCTCATAAACAATTGACGAAGCAAACAAACGAAGAATAAAAAACAGAGTAGCCAACAGATAATAATGTACAAAGCTATCTCAAAAACCTCACCAAAATAAATCCCAGTCTAAAAATATCAGTAACCTACAATTTCAAACTGTCGTCAGCACCCAAGTGTGTAGGAGAGAGGAAAACTTTAGGATATATCTTTCTTTCCTATACACACACAAGGCAATGTGGCATTTTAATATGGTTCACTAATTTGTATGAATATATGAGATACATCAATTAGTTAAATGCACTAAATGTATTAAAAGATTTAAACCGCATAATTAAGTTTGAAACTAGTGTCTTAATTCTTTAAATAAGTTGATATAGGCTTATAAAGAATACTTCCTAAAAGACTATAACCTAAATTACCGCTTGAATATAAGACTGCTACACAAAAGTCTGTCATTTAAACAAATGTAATCAAGTTGATAGCTAGCGTATTTCATTATAGTTATTGAACTGTCAAAATAACATGCCTTATTTATATTATTCTTAAGCCAATATACAAGCTAATAGCCAACTTTAAATAATTGTAGCCTTAGCAGAATGTAAACAACATGGGCCATAGCTACATATTTTAATAAATTTAATATTTTATTCATATCTGTACAAAAGCACCTGTGAACATGAATTTTATATCCTGATTCACTATTTTCAAACAGTAACAGTTTCGAGCAGCAGAGAAATGTTTTCGTGCAAGAACATTGATATATATACCTTTATCAAAAATATGTATATATATATATCTTTATCAAAAAAATATATATGTATATTTTTTTTGGTAAAGGTATTTAACGTGCAATCTCTGAACTGAAAGATTATATACTGCATCAAGGTCCCTAAGAAAGACGTTTTAGAGTTTTTGTAAAAGGCAATGTATTTAAAAAATATTTTAAAGCATATTTAAGAATTTATTTATTTCTATTTCTTAAGGTTATGCTATACTTACTTACAGAGGCTATGTAAATATATTAAACAATTATATTTTATTGTACTAGATGCAGAAGAAAGGATTGACACATTTAATAAAATTATATATTTACTATTTTAACTACCAAATGCTTCAAGTTAAGCTTAAAATTACAACAAAAGATTGACAATTTTACACATAGTCTTAAAACGTTTTTTATAACGACCATTTATATGTCATATATTGTTGTACACGCTTATTAAATATTGACATGACTTTGTGTAATGTCTTTGTTGAATTGTTTTAATTTCCTAAATTGTTCCTGGGTGAGTCTAAACATGACTCTTTAACATGCCCCTAAAGAAAAAGTCCATGCCAGCCACTTGTGTTGTGGTGGGGCGGGTTGCCTGGCTGGAGGGTAGTTGGTCTTCGGAATAGGCCTAAGTTTAGTATGTGTGGATCTTTGTACCATCTTGCTTAAACCACATGAATTCTCTTACATTGCAGTTGAAGGCTAAGAAAGGTCAAACATCAATGGATGTACTTCACACAATGTGTACTGGGTACCTTGCTTGACGATTTGGGGATATCGAATGGCCAATGCGTTCACCAGACTTAACAGCTCTGGACTTTTACTTGTGAGACACGTTAAAGAGTCAACTTTACACAACCGGCCCAAGAATAATTATTGAGGAACTTAAAGAAGTGTGGTGGAAGCCAAAGCAATTCAACAAGATACTTGTGAAAAGTCATGGCAAGTCTCGAGGAGTGCATACAACAGTGTATGATATGTAATGATGGCCAGCTTACGGAAATTATTTTTTAAAATTAATAATTCAAGGGTACTTATGTAGACATTTGTCAATATTTTGTTTTTATTTTAAGTTAAATTCGAAGCATTCTCTGTCACTGATTCTTCGTCATGAAATTAGGTGAGACATGACAAAGGGTTTTTATATAATAACTGTACATTCTTATGTGAACGAAATTTTGGAGTTGTATTCTACTTCCCAGGGCTTAAAAAAGAAGGAAACCTTTGGAAATTTCTTTCATTCTTACACACATACAAATCAAATTGGCGTTTGAGCACTGTAGGATGTTATATATATATATATATATATATATATATATATTAAAGAAACATAAGTGTTTACTGTATTGATTGTAAGAAAACGTCACAAAAACATCTACCCAACAAAAATAAATTATAAGTATTTGACTATCAAAATGTAACATTAGCAATGCTAGCTAATTTACATCAATACTGTCCGCCCTGAATAATGCCGATACATATAGACATCCTGCAATTGTAACGTTATCAATGCTAGCTAATTTACATCAATACTACCTGTCCCGAATAATGCCAATACACATAGATATCCTGCAATTGTAACGTTAGCAATGATAGCTAATTTACCTCAATATTACCCACCCCGAATAATGCCAATATACATATACATCCTGTAATTGTAACGTTAGAAATTCTAGATAATTTACGTCAATAATACCCACCCTGAATAATACTGATACTCATAGACATCCTGCAATATCAAACATTTACAAAACCTAACTATATCTATGCTTTACTCAATCTAGTTTCACGGCCGACCACCATCACACGACTGGTTCACACCAAATTCTATTCTGAAGGGAAGATTGACACATCTTTTAAAATTGGATCAGTGACACACCTGCATGAGGTGACCAAGGCCTACGCTGATTGGCCTAGCTGGTTGACTGTAAACATCAAGCGATCTACACTGCAAAACCACTGGATTTCCAGAATGACGTGTCAAGATGACAAAGTCTGTTATTAAGAAAATCAAGCTTCTATCCCGTGCTCACAACGTGACCGTTATACGTCTAATATGAAGATTTACACTTCCTTGTATCCAGCAACTAGACCTATATAAAGCTGGCACTCAGCTATCATGGTTGACTATTAATTCCAACTCAACCACGAGAGGTACTCGTCAGAACTTGGTCATTATCGCTCCGAGATGGAAAAATATAAACTCTTTATATTTTGTTAAATGCTTAAATATTACGGCATATAATGGGTTTGAGCGTTTGAACGCTTAGTTAATTATGTGGTTAAAATCGTCCAGTGTAGGCATCAGTAACTTCTCACTAGAAGATTTAGTTTGGAAGTTAAATTTGTTTTATGGAACACTTAATGTTTCCTTTTGCCGCTGGAGCACTAGTCTCTTTGCGATATTTAGACTTGTTTGTCGGTAGCCATTTTTTGATTTTTTTTTTTTGCTTGGATTATTTAATTTAAGAATAAGTTTTATTCCGTTTGTGGTTATCATTATTTGTTTTTACTTTAAAATTTGATAGTGTTTAAATTAAAGATACAATTTTGTATAAGTGTTTAATGTGAAGAAATTATAAAGGTAATTTATTATTGACTAGCTTTTGCCCGTGGCTTCACTCGCGTTAATATTGATTTTGACAATAAATTCAGGTTGTCGGTCGACACCAGAAGTATGAAAAAAACGATGAACTTATACAGGTTGTTGGTCAATACAGGCAGCGATAAAGAAAAAAAAACTACACAATATAAATCAGGATTAAGTGTAGGTGTAGGAAAGAAGTAGCGGAGTGTGTGTCAGTAGAGTCATAGGTTATGCCTTGCCATGAATTGAAGATCCCACTCCATCTTAAATTTTACCTGCAGTTAATTAACATCCCTTATTTACTCCGCTTGTCCTTGGCCGTTGCAATCATTGGCAAAGAATAGATCATTATTTTAGGACGCTCCATGGGAAAAACGTGGTTTTTCCAAATGCAACCCTGCTACCTGCAATTTTTGCCCTTGCGCTTTGTTAATAGTAATAGCAAAACTAAGTTTGATTGGAAGCTGGAGTCTTTTGAATTGAAATGGCAGGCCAGTAGAGATTATTTGGATTTGAGGTATGATCACACTTTCCTCTTATCCCACACCTGTTAAAATAGTGTCACCGATTATATTTTGCCCTAATTGTGTAATCCGGAACTTGGGATCGAGCAATTTTTGCTACTTGGGCTCGTGAAGAGCTCCAAGATAAGCTATAATTACGTTTGCGAGGCATAACAAACAGAAAAAGATACCTAACCTAAAAATTAAAACAGAAAAATTATTGCCTTAAAGTTTAAAAAAATAAAATTAGAAGATAACTAACCTAAAAATAATAAATGATAAACTATCGCTCAAAGAAAAAAGAAAGGAACAATATAAACTGAAACCTTAAAACAATTACAATATAATTAAAATATGACTAAACACAGATAAATAAACGGTAACAAACCAATGTTAGTAAACAAATGAATCGCAAACATGTATTTTTATTTCCCTTCAATGTGGTCCCCCAACTCCCTTTCTTCCCTTTCTCCAAACTTCACAATTATGAGTTTAAAATAGCCATAGATAATACAAAACGTTACCGCGTTTTAAAATGTGCTCAGCGCCATCTATCGGGCTTTGTAAGTAATGAAATCTTAGTACATTCGATAGCACAAATCGATACCAAGTTTTAAAAGATGCTCAGCACCATCTATCGAGCTGTTAAGTACTAAACGTTAAAAGCACTTTTAGTAAAAATAATGTTTTTTTATTTCATCACAGTATTATACTAAACTTCCTACGACAATTTTGTCAATTACCTTAACGGGGTGAACAGAAAGAGCTTAATTAGCTGAATATAATCATTTTTAATCATTTTAAGATAGATGTGCCTAAAATAACTCGGGAACAGAATTTATTAATATCAGTAGGCCGAGTTGTATATGCCGGAAGACCGTCTAAAAGTTTTTTCTATCCCTCGGGAACAGTACTTTTTTTCTGGATGAAAGGTACCCTATGTCCTTTTATGTATCCCTCGGGAATAGTACATTTTTTCTGCATGAAAGGTACCCTATGTCCTTTTCTGTATCCTCGGGAATAGTACTTTTTTTCTGCTTTTTATGTATCCCTCGGGAACAGTACTTTTTTTCTGGATGAAAGGTACTGTATGTCCTTTTCTGTACCCATGACATTGTGTATGCGAAATGTCATGATGATCGGTCGAGTAGTTTAGGCGTGAAAGCGTAACAAAAAAACAAACAAACTCACATTCGCATTTATAATATTAGTTAGGGTACTCAATAATTTATAACTTTAAACGCTAATCAATGCTCTTAGTGATAACTTACTACACTTATGTCAATCTACTCAAAACCCTATGTAAAAGTTGATCAGACTTTGAAACTTTTTAGTTGCATGATTTGCCGCTCTATCAGAAAGTGTTGTGATCATTGCGGATAGTTGTGACGCTTTATAACAACAGGTGTTTAGATCTATAAGATTTTATTTCTGCATAATGGCTTCACATGTCAAAAATAAAAATAAATGTAAGTTTACAGATTGTTTTAAAACTGACATGTCATTATATGCTATCAAATTTCTAAATACATGATTGTGAAGGAAAAATACAAGAAAAATGTCTGGTTAAAAAAATTAGAAAAAAAATCTAATTTTAGATTTTGTGAAAAACATTTTTGAACAAAAGATATTCTACGAGAGTGAATTGTAGCGGATAGTGATGAAAGAATTTTGCAAAAGGGAAGTGTGCAATTGCTTTTTATAATATAAGACTAGTTTTTCTCTTAATTATTTACACATTGGAAAATAAAAAAGTTTATTTTTTAATGGGGCATGGTGCTTTAGAACTTATAATACAAGTAAAACACTGTATTATCTTAAAACAGCAAATCATTAAGAAATTTCTGTGATCAGTTATACTTTCAAGTAAATGGCAATTCAAATTATACTATAATCATATTTAGGCCTATTTAATATAATTGGATTTTATAATGTTCAGACATTTAACTAGAATAAAAATCCAGACGAAGGGCATTTATTTGCACATGAAAGCTTAGAAAGGTTAAGTAAGAAGGGGACGATGCTCAAAAACCTTACCCATACATATTTCACTTATTTTTGTTAAATATTTAAAAAATTGATCACAAAGATGTGAAGAATTGATAGAAGCTAAACCTATTATTTACATTCGAAAGGATTTGACATCACATTAAAAAGTAACATTATTCGTTTAGTTTTTTTAATGGCATTTGCTACAAAAGTATTAAATTATTCATATAGTACTGAAACTGCTCACATCCTGACGGGTTAAACTCTCTTAATATGACTGTTCTACAGCTTGGTAGTAACAATAGATATGTTGTTGCAAGTAGTATTACTGCAGTGACATATACATGTTTTTTAGGGATTTACTATCAATAATTGTCTTGGTGCATAAGTCAAATATAGTATTTGAAAAATGTATAATTGAAGCCTGAAAACAAACCTGGGACCATTAAAAAGAAGGAATTACCAAATTATTAAATTTAAATCTAATTTTTTTAAATAATAAAACGAAATTGAAACTTTATAGACTGTATGCAAGAACGAAATGAATAAAAGTGAAAGGTGACTGGAATTGACTGGAATTGATTTGCCTTGGTATTGAGCTTTCTGCAAGAACGTACCCTCTAAGATAGCTACCACTTACACTTTCGAATATAAATTAATATTTTTTAAATCCACTCAAAAATCACACTTCTCATTCACTCTTCACGTTTGCTTATTTCATTATCGCATTCTGCCTTATCCATTTATTGAAGGAAAGACTCTAATTCTCGTATTCAGACAAATTACCCTAAATGCTACTCGTCAGGATTAAATCAAAAATCCCCTCTGATGTTATTAGCTAGATGGTAAGACTGATTGATGCCTTAGTGCCTTCATACATCAATACATTTTTAAATAATAATTTATAGCCATATTTATATGATCACATTGTACCAAACAAATAAGTAGCATGTGATTTAAAATACAGTATTTCAAATTTAAACTATCTTACATCGATGAGCAAATAATTTATTGTAATTTGTATGTTATAATTTGTTGTGAGCTATTCTTTTTATTCACTAGTTATCCCGAATAATTATTGTCTAACGGTAAAACGTTAACCTAGAGGTTCAAACTGCTCCTAAAAATTTAAATTGCGCGCGCGCTATTCCACAACGACACTAACGCCATTTGGATTCAATGTCTGATCACTGGAACTAAAGAGAAACCAGACCCGTATTATCTTAGACTCTGGAAATAACAGTATTCTAATGTAATATTGCTTTGTTTTATATTGTAACTAGCAGTCCCGCACGGCGTTGCCCGTGAACCACTGTAGTATAATAATTATATAAGCTTGACAACCCCCCCACACGCTGCCCGTTACCCACTGTGGTATCATAATTATATAAGCTTCACAACACCCCTCCCCCCCACGCTGCCCGTTACCCACTGTGGTATAAGAATTATATAAGCTTCACAACCCCCCCCCCCCCCCACGCTGCCCGTTACACACTGGTATAAGAATTATATAAAGATATTAAAAAAATGTCTAAAAATTATAGAAAAATGTTAAGGGTGGACAACCCTTATCACTAAGGGGTATGAAAAATAGATGTTGGCCGATTCTCAGACCTACTCAATATGCTCACAAAATTTCATGAGAATCGGTCAAGCCGTTTCGGAGGAGTACGGGAACGAACATTGTGACACGAGAATTTTATATATAAGATAGTGAATAAAAAACAAGTTGAAATCTTCTCGATAACGTCAAAGTTGGTGGAAGTAATAGTCCCTCAGAAGTTTGGCTTGTGTCGGGGAGTTAAACCTTTGTGGGTTTTTTTTTATCATAATTTGTATTTGAAATTTAATGATTTAGTCTGAATACACAGGGGTGATTCTGGTGCCTTGCTAACCGTGTAGCGCAGCTCTTCAAGCTCTTTGATATTCCAATAATGGAAATACATTATACCTTTATATTTATTAATAATAAGGATTCAAAGGTTTAATAACTTAGTCCGTTTGTTTAGTCTGAATTCACAATGGTGACAGAGGAACTTTTTCAGCTCTTCATTTTTATATTAACGATTTTGATTATTACTCTCGAGTCTCTTCCAGACTGATTCAAATAAATAATGTATGATATAACTCTTCTGTTATACGTTTTAAACGTAGTCTTCTTCAAGGACTACTAATACATTGAGATTGTGAAATATATCCTCAAATATATACGGCGCAAGCGCAGTCTCTGACGTATTTATATTTTTTCAACACTACTCAATTCGTCTTGTGAGGCCATGAATTACTTATATACTTTTGTTGTCTTACTTTGAATAAATAACTTTATTTTTGTTAAACTTGCAAACTCTCCTATTAATTGTTGTTACATTAAGTCCCTTATTGATTCCGCCCACCCTCTTCCCGCCTGTCGTGGCCTCTAGCGGTTAGAGTTGGAGGTGGTAAATGACAGAAAAAAAATCGTGTTTTTCATTATTTGACCAAAATATTTAGTTATTAGATATATAGCACACTGTTAGACACCCTAGCTGAGTAGGATTTGCGTCTGTATAATAATTTGAGTTTTAAATTCAATCCTCAACTTATTCAGAAAATGTATCGCACTTGACTGGGTCATCCGTTGTCAACAAGATAAAGGTTCAAGCCCCAACTAAGTAATTTTGACATGATGGTACCTTCCTCTCCCCACATTAACACGGATTCAATTATACTTACGACCCCCCTTAACTCTATCCCATTATACTATCAATAAAATCCTTGTTTAAAAATACATATATTCCAGTTGCTACTAGCCAATAGCGTAAAAAGGTGAGGGTCGGGGCTAAGGGGGTCAAGTTTATCACTTTACTACAGTGTTAGTTGAATATTTCATCAACCAAATATTAGTTTATGAATATTTTAATATTCACCTTCAAGAAACACCATTTAAAACTTCCGATTGTAAAATTAGCTCTGCCAATATTTCAAATACTGTACCTCTTCTTTCATACATTCATATGGTATGAAAAACAAAGGACGTTTCTTGGAATGAACCGAGTAAGTGGGGTCCAAAAAAATGAGGCAAACATTTTTGCTATCACCTGTAAGATCTTACTTGAGAAATCACCCTAAAAAAAGAGCAGCTTAGATAACAGAATTGTCAGAAGTACAGTTTGTAGCTTATGAAGGTAGGTTTACTGCCCCTCCCCTAGCCCTTATCTCAACACACCTACTCACTAAAAATATTATTTGCTAGCTATTAAAAGTTTGAAAGAAAGGGCAGTATTGGAGGGGTCCGAACCCTCCTAAAGTTTGTTTGCGGACCCCCCTAGAAAAATTAGATCTATACGCCCTTGCTGCTATTGGAGAATAGGGCATCGTAGAAATATCTCCATACAGCTTTGTCAGCGGCCATGTTCTTAATTGTCTCCACCTTTTTACAAACTATACAATTCCTTCTTCAACTTTACATTTCCAGGTTTTCTTGGGCCTACCACGCTTCCATTGACCTCCTCTGGGCTTCAATCCAAAACCGACTTCTCAAGAGCTCCATTCTGCCATCGTAAAGTGTGGCCAATCCATCGCCTCTTTCTTTTCTTTATCCAATCTTTGATAGGTCGGCGGCTAGTAACTATCCATAGGTATTCGTTTGTAATCACTTCTTGCTACCTTACGTTAATGATTCGTCGATGGCATCGAGTTACGAAAACTTTGTAGTGGAAAGGTAATCTGTTTGTGGACATTCCATGATTCGCACCCAAAAAGAAGTGATTTCCCATTAGTGTTGAAGTGTTGTATCTTAGTTTTCTTGGAGATTTATAGAGTAATAAAAATATTGGTCATAGTAGAAATAGTACAATATTAAACGTGATAATTACCTATGAGCAACAAGGTTGCATTGGTGGCTTACCCTCTTAATACTAACTAGGCACTTTGAGTTTTATTTGCTTAAGTTTTGGATTTTTTTTTTTTTTACTTTCGCTTGTTTGTAAGATTAGTTTTAGTACCAGTACCGCTATTAGTGTTTAGTACTATTATTAATTTTAATAACATTAGTACCCCATGCAATAAATGCCAATATTATAGAAAAAGAATTACCTCAATTTAATAAATATAAATTATTAGCCTTTCTCGTCTCAAACCCGGGACCCTTCTTGTTACACTTTACTGACTTAGCTCAGATGTAAGGGTTTTTATCCTAGCTCCAAGCTTATGTGGATTGACTTAAAATTAATCCTCTTCATCTTTTCTACATAAATAAGATTATGTAAGAGGACTGTTATTACAAGTCCTTAACATAAATTATTGATAAGGCGTAAGGGATGAGGTTTAACATAAAGTTAACCATTAAACCTACTAAAATGGGGCCTATTTTATGATTATGATTCAACTTTTTATATAATGATTATTTTGTATTAGTACATACAATATACATGATTATAATTATATACACTTGATTTGGATACTTGAAAGTCTAGGCAGAATGAAAAAAACATGATTACCTGTGAAACTTAATTTTTTCTTCTTAAATGTAAATGTTTTTACAAAAAAAAAAAAAACTAAATAATTATATTATTTATCAGATACACCTTTTCGCCATAATAGCATTGAGACAAACAGCCAGAAATGGTAGAGCAGTCGACTAGACTTCACGTTTTTGTCAATTGCAAGTGGCGCGTAATTGTCATTTCGGATGTAAAGCGCACTGAGCATATTAGGGATACAGAATTAACTACAAGTGCATTAGTGACGCTTATATACCATATATTGTGTTAATAGCCCGGAGAAACTTCAACTACACTTAATGCGATTGACTAGCTTGTCACCAAATAATTTGTATTGTTGTATTTTGGTTGGAATAAACTTGTTGAAAATAAAAACAATTTCTTGCTGTTAGCAATAATTGTAACATTTTATCGTCTTATTAGTATTATTTTACAGGTAATGAGAATATCTATCAAGAGTGGCAGTTTGCTTATAACATAGCTTGTATAATTATGTGAAAGTAGATCTAAGGTCTTATCTAGATGTCAGATAAGTTTTTTTTTAAATCGGGCTGTTAATAGATGTAATCAAGGTTTATTTAAATATTGCAACCTCAGTACAGTTTGAATTCAAACTAAATTGCTAGTAATGTTTAAAGAGCAAATATAATCAAGTAACTTATATAAATAACTTTAACAAACATATTTTAAACTATAACAGTTTTTAGTAAAGGTTAAGACTTAGATATTATATCGATAATTGAATTTAAAAAAAAGAGTAAATGGACAACATTTTCCATATAAGGCTTAGATAACTGTAAAAATACTAAGTTTGCTTTCTGAAACATCAATTTTATTAACTTATTTAATTTGTGTTTTAAATCGTTTCTATATTTTAACCCCTTTTAAACTTAACTATTTATGTATTGTATGTTTAGTTTTTACCTTCACTTAAAATAAGTGGTCAATTATAATATATCGTTTCATTCAATGTGTTCATTTGTAAATGATTCACACTTCTACACTATATTTTAATTATCTCAGTAAACCAATGTTTTTATTAATTGTTGGCTTATGATTTGACCTATAAATGATTGTCATTCAATAATATGTATGTTATCTTTTTGGCTTACTCCATTTGACTCTTATTGTATTACATGTTACATTTAATATGTATACCAAGCAACTTTTTATAAAGTTCAAACCTAATTCAAATATCACAATATATTTAATTGTTAACTAATTTAAGCCCATACATTTGATTAAAGTTTAATTATCGATATAATATCTAAGTCTTAACCTTAACTATATTATACACTCCTTACGGAAGATTCTTTTAGAATGTTTTCTAAAAAGTTATAACAGTTTTGCTATACATGAATACTCTTAAATTATTCAACAAACACCAATATTTAGCGTAAAATTTTAACAGTTAATAACAGAAAATGGCGATTAGCCTTGGACAATACAGCCATTAGTTTATATCCAGCCTAGTGTAGAGATATTTACTAATTTTGTATCAGAACAAAACCATATATCAAAAGAAAATAACTTGATGATCACCACCGGTTATCGAACTAGGATCTTAAAAGACTTGTAGTCAACGTGTCTAGCCACTTGGTCACCGAGACAGATAGCATTGATGAAGATAAGTTAATTATTTATGAGTTATAGTTAAGATAATTCAACACCTTGTTTAGAAGTTAGGCAAGACCAACTAACATCATCCGTGAATTAATTTGTTAGTTAATGTACAAATAGAAAGTAGAATTATTAGTCTCCATCTTTAAAACAGGCTTTGTAAGACAATGCAGGTACAAAAGAAAAAAAAGGTCGGTGACCAAAGAACGAATTTAAATTATTTTAATTTTAATTTGGCTTACTTTAAACATTTTTTTTTCATAAAAAATTAAAAACCATTACTTTAAACTAAGGTATTTCTCTGTATAAAGTGCATAATATATACATACCAATAATGATAAATAATGCTAATTAATTAATCAGTTTGTTGAGCTAAGCATTTAAATATTTTAAAATACAATTTTGGGTATTGAAGTCGACTAAACTGGTAAGCTGAAGAATATTTATTATTGAAAATATGAATACGAAATCTTCCCTTTATGTCCTTTGTATGGGTTAAATTTAGACGAGATCCGTTTAAAAGTTATGAAGCTATGAAGTATGAACAAGAGTTAAAAATATCTACTGAATCAAATAAATTATTCGGTGGGTGCCCAAATGAAAATGATAAAAATTAATGTGGTGAACACGTCCGTTTGTCAGAGACTATGAACGCGGGATGTGCAGCATCGGGCACTTTGAACGAGTGCCAATTCCTCGCCGGCATCCTCCTAGCTAGTCTTGGGAAGTGCTTGAACAGCTGTACCGTATAATAAAAAACACTATATAATTCAAACTTGTCCCCAAGTCTTGGCGACAGTGCGTGGACCATTGAAATCTCAGCCTGGCGTACGGTTCTAGTCACAGCTTGTCAAAAGCGTGAAAATACAATGTTGTTTAGTATTGATGTCAATTAGGTGATAATTAATCATTAAGGTGGATGTATAGGTAACGCGAGAAAAAGATAGTGTTATTGTAGTTTTTTTAATTTTGCAAAAATAAATTAAATATTGTTCCAGTAGAAACGTAGAGTTTAATTTTCTTCATATGGTGATATTAAACAGTTATTGAATATCTGTCAAGGGTGTCTTGGAATTGAATGACAAATTTCTTATTTATTTAAAAAGTTTCTCATCTAATGCCGCTATGTTCATGACAGATATTCAACAAATGTTGTTAGTATCACTATGTAGAGAAAATTAAATTTATGTTTCAATTGGAGAAATATTTGTTTTATTTTGTAAAAAAAAGTTTTTATGTAAAAGTTTCAAAAACACTGTCCTTTTTTTTCACGCTCCATTCACTTCCACCTTTAAATCTTACAAATTACTCCCAGGCCCGCCAAGTAATCGAACCTGGCCTGGTACCAGGGGTAAATGGTGGACCCCCCTATCTTTGTACTACTGGAATTCAGTGGTGGCTTAGCCTTATTTGTCTAGGGGTGTGAATTAGCGAAAAATACCAACGGTGGCCTTCCCTCGGCAATTGTTTGAAAATGTGGTACAGCTGAAAGATAATTTGAGGAAGCCTCATCTGATTTTTATTTTAATTAAGCTTATTTATAAGCTATTTGGATTGTTTTCTTCCCCACAAACCTATTACAATTCGGATACTTCTAGAAGTTATTTTAGGTGATTTTATTCAGGACTTTTTTTGAAAACTTGATTTCTTTCAAAGTTATTTGGAATACTCCTCCCTCGGAATTTTTTTTTTTTGCAATTTGAGTTTTCCTAGAAGCTATTTAGAGTGGTTTTCGCCTGTTTAAAAAAAATTAAATGCCTATCATAGAAGCTATTTAAAGTTGTCTTCTTCCGGAAAATCTTTGAAAATTGGTTGTCTTTATAATATATTTAGAGTAGTCCTCATCTAGTTATGTTTCTAGAATTTTTTAAAAAATTTGATTATTTTAGAAGCTATTTGGAATTCGATACAAAGCCATTTTTCAGCTTAATATTCTAGAAGATCAGAGGGAAGAAAAATAAATCTAGAAAGGGGCACATTCATTCCATTCAGAAGGAGGATAATAAATTCATTTAAAGGGGAGAAATGCCCCCCTCCCCTTCGTTACACCCCTCCTGCTCGACTTTTATCTGTACTTTTTTTTTTTAACATTTTGATCCCTTTTAAAAAACAAAATAAATGTACGCAAATGCATACGTTACTGAACACTTCGAATGTTACTCAAATTAAAAAAATACTTGAATTAAAATTAATTTTGACTCACTACCCAACTTTCTTCCCGTACCAAATTCAATTTCAGTACAAAAATAATGTACTCCAGGAAACTTCCAAGCACTCCGAAACCAAGGACAGGGCCGGAACGAACCAATTATATAATTGTGACAAATGCCATTGTTTCTCCGAAGGTAATAAATCCCAGCTGGTGAGCAGGACATGCACTATTCCTTGGTATGGATAGGCATTTTATTTATCATCATTCATGTTTGATTTTATATTTTATCGTCACCGCTACGGGTGACTGATATAAATACTTGCTGGGGGATTCGTGATTGACGTTAGTCTTGAATCTTCAAAGGTTTATTAATACTAAAATTTTACTACAAATGTGATGTTAGAATGGAGTCACAATGACGACCTTAGTGGTTATAGAGAAGCGAGTGACTGAACGAGGGTGGTATGAGGTGTTACCTACGGCCTGGCTGACAACTAGGCGGTCCCTGCACGGATATCAACCCTGGTTTCCTGGGCTCGAGTGGCAGCTCCGACGACTTAGCCCCGTGACCTCGTGACCAGCAGCATGACCTCCTGGCGGCGATCTTCCGTAATCAACCAGCCACGAGGGGCTCCGAACCCTGCTCAAAGGCTGTGCAAGAATGATAATATTTTATTTTATTTTATTATTTTTATTGTTGTGAGCCTTTTTAATAGAATAAAAACATTAAAATAAGTAATAATA
>CABFOW010003553.1:0-18409 GCA_902141385.1 Timema californicum
GATAAAATCAGTCTGCGGGCCTTATACGGTCCACGGATCGTAGGCTAATGGTGATTACCACTGTCTTAGACTAATCATTCGTCTATTGAAGAGAATGATAAAGAAATCGATTGTGCTTTCTAAAGAAATCAATCCAAGCGCGAATTTCTACGGAAGCTTCACTCTATGCTGGATACGGGTTCGATTCCCGTGTCCAGGTTTCATCTTTCAATTTTCAGAATATGATATCTAGATGGAGAATTCTTCACTTAAAAGCATAAATAATAGCTTTGGCTATTTGATTCTTAAATATGCAATCCCTTACAATCATAATAATTGTACAAGTGTCAGCATGAAGCCAACTACCGAGTCGAAGGTGGCTGCGTTATCTGATAGCTCGTGATCTTAATAAAATATAACACATTTGTGGCCGACGATTTCCACACGTCTATCATAGACTTTGCCTTAAAATATGAGTGAAGAATGAACCTGGGCATGGGACGAATCCTGGATAGCTCAGTGGGTAAAGCATTGGTGTACCAAGAAAAAGGTCCCGGGTTCAATTCCCGTGTCCAGGTGACATTTTTCAATTTTCAGAATTGGATACTGATGCCTGGTGAGAATCGAACCAGGTACATTTGGCCTGTGTAGCATAAGTACACGTGGCATCGATAGTTATCTTTATTAAAGCTCTGTTAAATATATACTTAAAAACACAAGTTTACCTCAAATTAGCATCTTAAACCCTTCTAACGAATATAGAAATACCCAAAACGGTGGTCGCATGGACTAACACTCCACTCTCGTGTTAGACTGAATTTCCGAACACAGGGAGATTGGTATTTGTAACCTTGTTAGGGGAACTATTCTTCAAAATAATTTCCTCCTTTCCCTTCATCCAAATGCAGCTGCATTTCCTCAATAATTATAATCCCTATTCTATTTGCGTGGTTAATGTATGTGAATTAACCGAAAGGACACTAAAACATGAGGGGGGGGGGCTAAGGGGAGGGCAAATGTTTTATAATACCCATTGGTTACATTGGACTTCCAGCTGCCTAAGGGGGTCATCCAAAAAACATGTACTACTTTTACCATATTTTGACACCTTGGAGAAAAAGTATTGTGATAGTCAAAAAAATCGAACTCGTGATTTTGATAAATATCAAGTTTTATGACCCATGAAACCAAAAAAGTTGTTTTCACAATGCCGTCTGTCTGTATGTACCTTGGGATAGAGCCGAAACAATTTTACCGATTGGGATAAAACTTGGTATCTTAGATTTTCATAAGGTTTTTTTTTAATTAGACATCCAACCCAAAATTAATGGTAGTTTACTGACGGGCAAAAAAAGAGAAAATTAATTTTTTTTTAATTTGCTCCAACGATTTTGATTAAATTGTATATCTAGACACTGTTTATCTTTATAAAAAAAATGGCAATTCTCATTTTCTCGTTAAAATAAATTTGAGGGTCCTTTTCAAAGTTTCCAAGTCTCATCATTTCTCCTCAACTATTTGAGATACGAAATAACTTAGCATTGTAAAGTTGTAGTACTATTAAAGATAAATATATTTTATTTGAAATGTATTTTTTCTAAAACCAATAGTTTCTGAACTATATATACTTTAAACTCGCGTCTTGTAAAATGAATTCGATTCTCAATTTTTCTGTAACGATGTTCCTAGTCCCTAATACCATATAGTAAGTAATTAACAGTTTATTATTTTATTTATAACATTTAATGTAGTGTTTATACAAAAATCCATAGACCTAGTATTTCGTTTCACAAATCTTTAGTTATTAGTAAACGTATATTTTATAATAAAAGCGGAAGAAAGTATGTGCGGTGCACAGTACAATTTGTTTACTAACAATGCTCATATGTAACACCAAGTAGACATTTAAACTGACCCCTCCCCCTCCAAACTGTGTTACGTAACTTTACACATCAAGAGTAAATTTCATTATTTTATAGGGAACTTTTTGTGACACTAAAAGAGGGACTCATATTTAATACAACTAAAAATCCATTTTAAATTCTAAACATAAATTATTTAAATAATGTTATAACAATGCTTTTATTCAACATTTGAATTATATAAGTATAAGATGTGTGCTATACGCATCCTAATCACATGCAGCAACATGTAGATATTAGAGCTCACCTTTCCTCCCTTAACAACTTTACGTGGTTTATGGATATCGGGTGACCTGGAGGTCTAGCGGTAAGGTGTCAGACTTCTGTGCTGGAGGTGCGGGGTTCAATCCTCGGTCCCGGCACAGATTTATCTGATTACCAAACCCTTCCTTCACCTCTGACAAGACATCTTGTGAATGTTGGGAATGCCAGGCCTCCACCGTAGTTCGGATTCCACGTTAAACTGTAGGTCCTCCATTTCATCTCACAATCACCCTATCATTACACATTAGCGTAAGTGCATATAACCCGAACGGGTAGTAAGACGCGGTGCTAATAATAATAATTTATGGATATCCCCTAAATTAACACCATCTGTCAATAGCGAGAGCTTAAAAACTAATCCTGTGACTCATAAACTGCGTTGAGGAACATGTAGTATTCTTACAAATCGATTCTAATGTGTTCCAGATACGCTCGTTACTGCGACGGTCCTACCAGAACTTCGTGGACCGGAAGAGCCCGCGACGGAGAAATGGCACAATCACCAAGTATCTTAGCAGTAGTGCTGCCACCTCTACCCACGGTGTGTATATGGGGAACTAGCTCTAGCTAGGAAACATCACACCCATTGCAGAATAGTTCAATTTAATATATGAGAGGCTGAGAGTGATAAGTTGCTTTGCTTAATAAGATCATAAACGTAGATTTTGAAAAATGACACCTGGACACGGGAATTGGACCTGGGATACTTTGTTTAGCGTGCCAATGGTCTACCACTGAGGTACCCAGGTTTCGTCCCGTGTCCAGGGTCATTCTTCATTGGAGATTTCGAAGCTATTTTGTGAAGTGGGTTGTATTCTAACTTGACGCACCTAAGCAGTCTTAGCACTATCACCTTTAAACACCAATGTACGAAATAAAAAGAGAGGAAAGAAAATTATTATTTAACCCAGTTAGGCTTCTAGTTTATCTAATGATAACCCTTCCCCTATTCCTCTGACGAGTTTACACAGTCACTATACTATTTGCGCTTTGAAAATACCGAATCGCTTTTTAAAATTACTTTTTTACTTATCTCCTATTTTAGATAGACATATATGCTGCCACGGACATTTTTTTAATCTACTTCGTGGCAGGAAGATTCCTACAAGTCATTTCTGTGACCAAGCCAAATAGTCTAAGCTGTAGATGATTTATAAAAAGTACTTTTACAAAAAAAAAACTACTTCAAGATAAAAAAATAAAAAAATGTTGACCTTGTGAGGCTATTTTTACAATTATTTAAGAATTTTCTATTTTTGTTTCAAGGTTGTATCTTTAAAACTCGCTGAATAGCACGTAAATTCAATAACATGGTCAATCCTATCTTTACTGGTTGTGAAGTCACAGCTATGGTCCGGAGATATGTAGCGTAAAGCAGGGTAATGGTGCATGTTGGTATAAAAGCACCTCTTTTTTTTTTTGTCAAATGTACTACATACCCAAACGTTGATTTTAAGGATGGGAGCCACCTCGCCTCGCACTCGGTACACCTGTGGTAGTTATTTTAAAAAATTGCGCCTAGTAAGAGATTTTTTTTTTTAGGAATCATGGAATACAGCACTACCTTTCCCACTAAATCAACACTGAGGAACTCAAATATAATGTTGAAAATCATGTACAGTACAATGAAAATAAGTTGACTCCTTAATGCTTTAATGCAAGTTGCATTTCTCTAATGGGAAGGGTTTGGATAGAAAACAGATAAATTGAAGTGCCAGATGACAATGAAAGATTTAAATTCCTTTCATTACAACATTAATGCCAAAGCCAAAGTTCATATTACAAACTTAGAAATTGTAATAAGAGATAACCATGTAGTTTTATTGATCAAAGGGTATGGCCGTAGCCTGTCCTGGGTTGACAATAGCAATAGCTCTTATCACAACATAAATGGCATGCCTCATCATGACCATGGATTTTGAATCATCGAGGAAGAGTGGGAGCAATATGGTTTCAGACCTTATACTAGGTCCAATGTTCTCTATCAAATATGTCTTAGAAGAATGATATGCAGACCAAGACAAATAGAGTTCCTTTTATTTTCTGGAGTGCTAGTGATAATCCTGCTAACATGAGCACAACATTCTGTTTCTTTTAAAACTTTCAAAACTGAGTCAAACATCGCATGTTAAGTAGGTAAAATTAATGAAGGTGTGTCGTGTGTAAAGGTTTATTTTTTCAAGCTAACAAAAGGAGGAACACTTGCGTAGGTAGTGGGCACTGCATTAACATTCGTCTCTGTATTCATTATCTGCAATACTTCCTGATTCCTACCAGAATTATCTATAGTAGAATGTTTAAAAATATAGAAATCACTCTCCCATGAAAAAAGCAACTTTCACTAGTAGCTGTTGAATTATGATCAATGTTATCGACAACAGATGTTGTGAAAACCCCTATTTCAGCGGAGGGGGCATATACACCCAATTCTCGGAAAGTATGCCACTGCTGTATTACTTATTTTGGGTGGTAGACTCAGAATTCGATCATATGTGACAGATAATCCAAGACAATGCAATGTATTAACAAAGTCCTTCGATCTAGTTTTAGCATGGACAGCAGCAACAAATATAGGGAAAGAGAAGTCTCTTACTTTACCGTTCACCTAATCCTCACTTTGCCCTCACGTCAGTAACTGAAGCAATTGCATTCCATAATTTGTATTATTGTGAAATTCGCTTGAGATAAATTATTATTATGACTCTTTATATTATAGCCATTCAGAAACATGGTTACAAGTGTCTATAGGGAGTTAGGTTTTGAATTTTCCTGACAATCAGGAGGAAAGAAACAGTCAAAATTGCTTTTCTTTGACCTCTACAATTCCATAATATCTCTTTGGACTATTTTAGCGGATATATCAAGAATAACTGCTTCTCCTTCTGCATCAAATGCACATGTTTGTCTGAGAGGTTTTCCAATTACTTCATTTGGTACAAGTATAACGTTGCAACTTTCTCTGTGAGCTTCAAGTTCTGGAAAATAACTAATGATTTTTTCTTTCAACCTTGTTGAAAGGACGGTATCGGCAAATCCACCTATAAGATCTATTCGCTGTTTGTAAATGTGTATTAAAATGATTGAGGAAAAAAAGTGGAGCAATATTGCTGTCCTCCAAATGTGAGTCAATAAAGTTGACTAGCTCAGTGAATGCAAATCGCTGTGCAGAATCTGTGGCAATTTGTTCTTTTGATTTTGGTTTCATACTATACTCATTATAGAGTTTAATGAGACACATATGATGGTACACTACCTATATGGCAGCCATATCCCCAACACTTAATTTCGCTAAAAAGCTTGTCCTTCTGCAATTCTGTCACACAAAATAGCACCTTTTCATGAAGTTGATGAAGTGACTGCTTGCTATCTCCAGTCTTAACGCAAAAATAAGCACATGGGATCCAGCTCTGGCGTAGCCATTGTAGCACTGCACCTCAGGAATCTTTTTGCCTGCTTAGTCCTGCAGCTCAGAATTGTTATTTTCAATTTGGGATGGAGTACTCTTTTCAACACGTTGAAGCTTAACATTATTGTATTCAAGACTACATTTCTAATGGTGTTTAGCATGTCGCTGAATGAAAGTCTGTAGCAAACCTTCACCTTCATTAAGCAAGTTTACGTTAAGCCAGTTAGGTAGAGAGTCTATCTCATGAAAACGTTTAATTTTCTTTTCGAGTGCATCTTAACCTCTGATTCCAGGACAAATGAGACATTCTGCTATTTCAGTCTGGCACAAACAACAAAATTCCCAATTTGTTTCACTCATCTGAGGATCTTTTTCAGGACTTGTCACTATCTTCAATGGTATGCTGATGTTGCTATGGTTATACTGTTTACTTTTTTAAAAAAATACCCCAAAAAGGGGGGGAAACAACAATTAATCATGGATCCTGGAAATAAAATTATGATGGGCTGTAAATAAAATTACAATACATGATAACCCTGCAATAAAAAGTTACAAAAAAAAACAAAAAAGTTTAAATATATCTCATATGAAGTAATATGGCATTGTACACTATTTCTGTATTAAAGTTCCTCGGGGTCAATTTAGTGAGAAATAAGGTGATGATGCTATGATTTAATAATATTTAATATGTCTTGTTTCAAGTATAAAGGCATATTTAAAAGGGCTGCCATTGGTGAACAGGGTGAGAGCCGAGGTGGCTCCCGTCCTCAAAATCAACATATGAGTATGTAGTACATGTTACCAAAAAAAAGTGTACTTTTATACCAAAATTCACATTGGTTTACATCCCCCCTGGACTACTAGGCAACGTACGGTACTTAAGGCAAAGTATGTGATAGACGGGAGGAACTCATGCGGCTGTCTGTGTCCGTACCAAAGATCATTTTGATCTCATACACCTCACTATTCACATACAATCATTTCTGTACGTGTATGCTTTCTCCCTGTTGATTCTGAGAGTTTATATTTAAAATAAAATAAATCTCAAGTCTAAATAGGGTATTTTTCTCTCTAATTGTAAACAAACTTTAAAATGGAAATGTTACCGTTGTTGTTGTCCCAGAGTTATTTATTGCATCAATTCCATAATTTATACAATCTTAATAGCTTGTGTGTGGAGGGGAGTATATGGAGAAAGTGTTGAGGGCGTGTGTGTGTCCATAATAACTTTTCTACTTCCACTTCCAAAAATAAGAAACCCATAAAATAGTAATTCAATGATAATGATAATGGAATTAGATTTAAGGGTGTCAAGGACATACACACTTACATCCATGCATACATACATACACGCATACATACATACACGCATACATACATACACGCATACTTACATACATGCATAAATACATACACACATACACACATACATATATACACACATATATACATTTATACATACATGCATACATTTATACATACATGCATACATATATGCATACATGCATACATATATGCATACATACATACATATATACACACATACATATATGCATACATACATACATACATATATACACACATACATATATACACACATACATATATACACACATACATACATATATACACACATATGTACATATATACACACATACATATATATATACATTTATACATACATATATACACACATACATACATATATACATTTATACATACATATATAATCACGTCATTCCCTACGGGGTAGGCAAGAAACTGTTTATGTAGCTATAAACAACCTGGTACTTAATCCATCTCCACTAACTTTCTCCACACTTCCCTATCCTTGCGTTCTCCCTTCAATTGAACAATATTCATACACCGAGTCATACATGCTCTTTTATTCTTAAAACTATATAATGTACTAATATATTATGTTATATGTATAAAAATATAATATATTTGAAAACTTTGTTGATAACGAATGTGTTTTTGTTCTCAGAGAAGTCCCCGCAGATGCAACTCGAGATTGTGAGGCTTCAAACCTGATGTGTGTACACATTCATCATCCTACCTTGAGCATCGCGTGGTAGATGGAAGCTCTGATACCACAAAAACCGTTATTGGTTGCGACCAAGCTCGAAGACACGAGTAACAAGTGGAAAGAAAAAAGCACCTTTATACACCAACTCTAAAATAAACTGTGTAGAGGTCTTGATTTTTAAAAAAAATTGCCACCGGTTGGGTTACACGCCTATATACTCATTACTTTAATGTGTTAGGGATTATGAAGGTTGAATTTAAAGGAATTGTACCCGAATTTGCATGGAGGAAGAATAGCAAACCATTCAGGAAAACACCACGCTTAGTACATCCAACCGGGATTGAACTCTGATCCCTCCCGTAATTGGTAGTCTAGTATATAGAGAGGGTAACGCATTAGCGAACCAAAGCGAGTGAGGTCTTAATAAAACAGAATGGCATGGGAAAAAATGAGAGAAAATTTATTTTTAAGAGTAGCACCATTTTATTCACTGTTATATAGTCTAATAAAATGCTAATGTAAATAATAAAAATGTGTAAATACACATTTCGAAACAAAATGAAGCCGTTTACTCTATAATATTATCTACTACTTCATGAATAATCATAATAATTAAACGTGTCACCAAATTTGAATCTAGTGATTTGCGAATATGTTTCAATATAATGTTTGTAATTTATATACAATTAATAATTACGTGTTCTCTATAATAATTTTAAATTAAATCACTATTTATCTGTGCACAGTTTTTTATTTTATTATTAGTGTACAATGTTCAGTGTAATTTATAGTAGTGTACAGAGGGTACATTAAATAGTATAGGAAGCTAGGATCAAATGGTATGGTCATGAAATGAGGATGGTAAACGAAAGATCCTAAAGAGAATTATGGTAATGAAGTATGCATGATAAATATCGCAAGGGAGACCAAGAAAGAGATGTGGGAGGAGTGGATAATAGCGAATGTGTGAAAGCGAGGAGGATAATGGTGGAATCACAAAGGAATTTGTAGGCATTTTATTAAACTGACTCGCCCACAGGTTGGAAACAGTTTTTGATGATTATATTCATGAAGATTATAATGATGATGTACAATTGATAAATGTATATTGAGAATTTGTCAATAATACACATTGCTATTTCAATTTCTAATGAACCTGCAAAAAGGAATGAGTTTGTCTTCATCCCTGTTAGTCCCAGGTGCGATTAATTTATGTTGTGTCATAGATCAAGGAAATAGAAGTTTTTCGTTATGAGAAGTCCATATAGTAGTATTTTGGGGGGAGTGGTGGAATATTGTAAAGGTCAAAAGGTTCTACATTTGTATCATAGCTCTACTGTAAAGATTATATTTTCTGTACCATTATGAAACAGTTAATATATACCGAAATTATAAAAGAATGGTTGATAAAGAAAATATTGGCCATAAATACAAAGTTCCTATTTTTATAAATCATTTTTGCAAACCAACACTTGGTTTCGCCTATCACATAAAAGTCTTTAGTCGAGATTTTCTGTCAACAATCAATAATGATTTATAACATGCAAAATTTAAAATAGGTTATATTTTTATATTGCCATGTATATTTTTTTAAATAAAAACGTTGTTTTAAAGAAATTTGTTTTTCTCATTATTTAAAATAATCTTGACTAGCTTAGACATATTAAACATTTATTAGTTGATTAAAGTTTATTCTTAGTATAGGTTAATGTGAAGATGTAGGGAATATAAGTTATGGCAGTAATCTGGCAATTTTGATAACAAAACATTTTATTAGTTTAATTAAATCAATCAATCCAGCAAAACGATGAGTTTAATTTTCTTCAGATGGTGATCTCAACAGATGTTGAATATCTTTAAGGGGAACCCTGTAATTTAAATACATATTTTTCGTTTGAAAAGTTTATCATTTAAGGCCGCTGTGCTCATGACAGATATTCAACAACATTACTGTTGATATCACCAAGTGAATAAAATTAAATTATATGGTTCTACTGGAGAAATATTTTATTTAATTTGGCTAAAAAAATCATTTGCTATAACCACTGCAAAAATACTGCCCTTTTCTCACGTGTCCCACCTTATCGTAAACCAATATAAAAATATTGGTTGCGAAATTTCCACTCTCAAATGGATCATTACTTATTAATTAACATGTATATGTTTATTAAATGCTTGTAGAAGATCGAATATTATTGAAACCAATATAAAATGTATCCTAGTATTATTTTGAGTAAATCATTACTTCAGTTAAATACTTATAGTAACATTCATTATCAACTGAATATATATATATATATATATATANTATATAAAATCACACATGTCAATGTCACTATTGGTCGAGCGAAGACTAAAAAGCCGAAATTCGATGTAATTTATGCTTCAAATCCAACTAATGCATTTTATGTCTTTAAGAGCATTCATCGTAGCTCAGCTACCGGCTCATTTGTGCGCGCGCGCCAGGTATTGAAGGAAAAGGTAAAATAAAACACCAAGATATGCCAGAAATGTGTGCAGGTCATTCGTATTTGAACGATTACTCGAAATGTTCAGCAGTGACTATGGAGGACGGAGCGACCAAGTTTCTTGTTAATAGCTACAGTGTGTCCCTATTGAGACAACAAATATTTGTGCACAGTACTTATCTGTGAAGTAATTCTATAATGGTCAAAATAGGCCTTTTAAAGGCAGTTGGGTGACCTGGCGGTCTAGGGGTAAGGTGTCAGACTTCTTTGCTGGCGGCCGGGGTTCAATCCTCGGTCCCGGCACTGATTTATCTGATTACCAAACCCTTCCTTCACCTCTGACAAGACATCTTGTGAATGTGAGGAATGCCAGGTCTCCACCGTGGTTCGGATCCCACGTTAAGCTGTAGGTCCTCCATTTCATCTCACAATCACCCTACCACCCGCCTCGGTGGCGTAGTTGGCTAACGCGCTTGTCGTGTTGAGCTCGACTGCTGAGGACGGGGAGATCGAGGTTCGAATCTCGGTCGGGTGAACTGGGGGTGGTTTTTCCTAAATGGTTTTCCACTCTCCCTCCACGCAAATGCGGGTTCGCTTCCTCTAATTCAACCTCCACAAGTCCTAATCCATTAGAGTGATTAGTACTGAAAGCGTATAACCCGAACGGGTAGTAAGACGCGGTGCTAAATATTATTATTTCTATCTCCATTAATGTGTAATCAGAAATGACCCATGTTCAATAGTGTTCGTGTAAATATAAGAGTTCTAGCCGACAGGATCACAGAGTTTATTGGCATGTGATATACACTCTTAATTTCATTTAAATACCGGAGTTTAATTCCCCTGAGTATCTCGGCAATATAATGAATCTATTTTACGTATCTACTTACCTACAGCTCTCAGTTTATTCACCTAAAAATAATTAAAATCACTTACAACTTCATGATAAAACATATTAAATAAAATATATATATATATTTCTTACTATATTTAACAAATAACTGGAATAGACTAATATAATGTAGTTTATTACCTAACATTTTTAATTGATTGTATTTATTTATCAATAAGAAATAACAGTTCCAATATATTTTTATTGTGAGCTATAGATTGACGTTACTTATAATTCTGTTTGCGATATCTCTTAGCTTTAAAATATTTCATATCCATATAACCACTACGAGTAAGAATAATCAATCCCCTTTCGTTAAAGGTTTAATTTACTTAAAATGTATTACCCGTCCACATCTGAGAAACTTTTGTTCGGGCTATGGCGTGGCTCAAATTTCTTAAGAGGGAATTAGATTCGTGCATAGTACTTTACTAATTATTAACCGTGCATAACTTAATATGCTACTCACACTTCTTTTAAAAAATTGTGTTTAAAATTTAAATATTTTGGTATTTTATCCATGTGGTTTATTTTAGTATCTTTGCACGCTAGTGCGGGGGAACTTAATTTTAGTTGCTTACTCGATCCCATCCCTTAAATTAATTCATTAATAATTATTATTATCCAAACCCTTCCTTCACCTCTAACAAGACATCTTGTGAATGTGAGGAATGCCACCGTGGTTCGGATCCCACGTTAAACTGTAGGTCCTCCATTTCATCTCGCAATCACCCTACCATTACACATTAGCGTAAGATGTGTATAACCCGAACGGGTAGTAAGACGCGGTGCTAATAACAATTATTATTATTATTATTATTATGTTGAAAGTAATATTTAAATAAATGGTACGGTGCATGGCACGGTTTTTCTCTTTTATCTTTAGATAAACCGGCACATGGCTACGAATTTAGAGGTCCCAGATTCGATTCCCGGTTGGTAACTTTGGGTAATTCTCCCTTAAGGGGAATGATACCGACGTTCACTAGGATTTGGTCAATTAGGCTTAGTTTAGGTTTAAGATTTCCACTGGCTCCACACCCTCATACTCAATATTGTCACATCATCTCATTGCGGGTACGACGTGTAGACAAACTTAATGGTGTAATGTTCTTTGCCGTACGATTAAAAAAAGTAACATTTTACGAAATAACCTACATTGTTAGAGAAACTCTTCACCAAAGAGCATAAATGAAATAATTCACACTGGTACAGAAACATTTGGAAAAGAGGAAATTCTCTGTCCACCAAATAGCATAACAATTATTAATTTATGTTAGCAAAGAGCTCTCTTCATTTAGAAAGTTTATCATCTGAAATCACTATGCTCATAACAAATATTAAATAAAGGTTGGAATTAGCACGTGTATAAAATTAAAATCTATGTTTCTACTGGAGCAAAATTGTATTTATTTTGTCGAAAAATATTGTTTTCTATGAAAACTGCAAAAAATACTGAGATGTTTTCACGTCCCCTTCCAATCCACCATAGATTGTTTAGTTCCAAAAAATGCCCTTTGTTCCAAATTGGATAGATTAAAAACATTGTTTTACGTTAAATGATTAAATAGCTAGCTATACATTTAAAAAATGCATCTTAAAAGTGAATATTAAAATTATAATTGATTAGTATTTGGATAGTGGAATAAAAAATAAATATCAAAGGTAAAATAATTGGTACAGTGCACTGCATAGACTTTCCCCGCTTTTTTTCTTAAACTAGCAACTTACTAAAACACTTTAGATTTGTGAAATAAATAATAGGTCTATCTATACATTGATGTAGGAACCCTCTACCATAAATCATAAATTAAATAATATACACGGTTACTTACTCAATGGCATAATGAACTAGAAACACTGTTACAGAAAAATTGAGATAGAGAAACATCTTTGTCCACCAAAGAGCATAATAAACTAATTCATTTTCAAATACCTGAATTAAAAGTACATATATTTGTTTATAGCTCAGAAATTATTGTTGTTTTTTAAGTTTTTCGAACAAAAGATTTGTATCTTTAATAGTTATACAATTTTACAATGATAAGTTGTTTTTATTATCTCAAATAGTTGTGGAGATATGTTAAAAATTGGAAAATTTACCATATGTAAAATACCCTCAAAGTTATTTTCATAAGAATTTAAGATTTACCATCTGGTTTTAACCATGATTTAGCCCAATTGGTGAAATAATTTCGGCTTTAGCCCATGGTACAGACAGACAAACAGCATTGTGAGAACCACTTTTTGTTTTGTTTTAGGAGGTCACGAGACTTCAACATTTATCAAAATCTTGAGTTCGACTTATTTTGAAGATCACAATACTTTCTCTTGGTGTCGAGAGCAAGTAAAAACACCATGCCTTGGTTTATATGTGTACTCGCTTTTCTCGTTGGGGGATCCAGCCCAAACTTCCCAGTGAGCTTTCTTTGCAAGTGGATGTAAACTAATGTAATTACAAAGACGTTTTTTGATAGGTCTTACCGTTTAGCCACAAGAGACCTCCAAAGAAAGGTCCGCACTGACTTTAAAGTTGTTCCGCCATTTTGAATTTTTTTTTCGAGGGTTAAAAATTTAAATTTTTAATTTTTTGTAATTTTCCCATCGGTTACAGGATAGAGGCTATAAGTTTGCTAAATTTCAAGTTTCTATCTCATCTGGAAGTGGGTAAACATTAATGTCGGTGAGTGAGTCAGCCGTGTGGCTTTATAGTAGTATTATGTGGACCACATTTTAAGGGCTCCAAAAAGGTCTATAGAGGGACAGGGGGTCTCGGATACCCCCAATCTCCACCTCTCTACACTCAGACCTCCCCCTCCCCCTCTTTCCTCCTAAGACTTCTTTCTCCCACCTCGAGGAGAACTGTGTGGACTGTGGTCTCATTATCTCTCAGAGAGACCGGACAGGAGGATTCAGTAGCTGACAGACGTCCTTGTCGTCAGCGTGTCCAGCTTTCACCGCATGGAGCCGGGTTCGTGAGCGCCGGTCGCTGCTAGTCTGTTGGTCCAGTGACCCCCTTTACCGCCGGGGCTCTCCGTTACTTTCGGTCACGTGAGAGGACTGCAGAGGGAACACTAGCTTTTGTTTTGACAGCCTCAGGATGGCAACATTACGGACACACTTCACGGATGGGTGAGTTAAAATACTCGTTTTTATTTGTGTATCAAACATTCTTTTATACCGACACCTTAGCTCAGTCTCTAGTGTATGTATAGTAGCCCCATGGCTTCTTTGGTGCTGAATGACAGCTCACAGCTGACTTCTGACAGTCAACATTTTGGTATGTACTTAAATTTTGACCGTCAGAAGTGACAGCTGCTAAACACACGTTTTGGCAAATCAAATGGTTCAGCGTAGGGATACATAATTTGGTCTGGTAACTTTTCAAAGCTTTTAGCTGTCAGCTGTGAGCTGTCAGTCAGCACCAAAGAAGCCATGGGGCTACTGTATACTGAGCTAAGGGTCCCGGGTCCGACATGGCCAAAAAATGTATTATTGGTAAATTGTGGATTTCCCTTTTCACAGTGATGAATCAACGGTCAGAGGGATGGATGTTGTTTCGGTTCTAAATTTAAGTTAGTTGATAAGTCGTGTTTCTGTTAATAAATTGTACGTTAAATACCTCAAAATAAAATAAAAACATAAACGAAAGACATTTTATACGAGGTAATGGCGTGATATTTAGAGTTACAATATTTTTATTAGCTTTGCTTATTTACTTTGTAATATAGAAATGTTTCCCGAACTTTCGCCAATCATGTACCCCTTTAGGGACCATTTTATAAACTACGTGCCATTTCCAGAGCTTCATAAATAAATAAAAAAACAGGAAAAAAGTGCTTGTTATCTTGTAGAGAGTATTAATGGGCGTTCCAGATTTTAATAACACTACAGTGGTAAGGCAAAGTCAGCGTTTACTTGCTTATCAGACTTATATGGTTATTAATAAATATTTTATGACGAATAAATCTCAGTGGTAGGTACCCTGAATTATTTTTGTGCCTCTGGGGATATTCGTACCCAATTTGTAAACACTGTGATAGAGAAGAAATAAATGGTACGACACAATCACACATATTTCTCATATACATAATTAAGTGTAATAAAGCTTGGAAAAAAAATCAAAATTAGGATTACAGTGAACTAAGGTCAAGTATGTTTACCTCAGGGTTATTCACCTACACTTCATATATAAATTTTACACAAGTGTGTTCAGATATTTTTAACGGATTTCAAACATACCAAATCAGTTATTTGTAAACTACTCTCAAATTATTTTTAGTTTGGAAATAAAAAATAATATTCTGATACATAATTAAAAACCATTCTCATATATCCCTTTTGAACTAATTCTTCAAGGCTATTTCCGAACATTTTTATAGTTTCTTAAATTTATTATTAGTAAATTAACTTAAAATATATTAAGTTTATAAAAAATAAACATACATTAATTGACCATGTATAATAGACCCCAAAAATAAATTTTTAACAAAACAGTTAATGACATTCTTTTTGATTAAATTTTTTTAAATAATAAGTGATCAGTTATTAAGAAAAAAAATTTTTTGTATAGTGTGAAAAACTTAACAGATATCTATTTCGAACAGAATCGTTACAGCCATTTTAAAAATACAATATTTCAAATTTTAAAAACGTAATCAGTAAACTAATCTTAAGCGATTTATTTACCAAAAAACCAATTACGATTTTATTTGTCATGTCAAACAATCCGCAGATATACATTTCAAACAAAATGTTATAGCCTTTAAAAAAAAATCGAAAAAACACTCATCAGTAAATTACGCTTAATTTAATGGTTAGGGTAAAAATAAAAACAAAATATCCGGAGGTCTAGCCATAAAATAGCTGAATTTCGGGTTTGACCAAAATCCATCAAACCGTTTCAGAAATGTGACCAGGTACAAACAGACAGACAGAATTGTAAATCCCCTTTTTGAGGTTTGGAGACATAAAAAACGTAAATATGCATAATAATCTCAAGGTCAAAAGTTTTCACGATTACAATACTGTCTCTTTATTAAAGAAAATAATACTATTATACAGATAATGTTTGTGGGTTTGTCAGCCTATATCTTTTGAAATATTAGATGGATCTTTATCTAATTTAAAACACAGTAGGCCTACTTACTAAAACAATTCTATGTTTTTGTATTTGATTCATTCCCGACCCACCATCTTCTGACCAGTAGTATACATATTATTTAAGGAATAAAAGACTTTAGACACGTTTATCATTTAAAAATTATTTTTTTTATTTTTTTATTTACTTATTTATATATATATATTGGTTGTGTTTCTATTTTTCAAGGTAGCAAAATATAAATAAATTTTCTTAGATTCAAGATATGCTAAAAACATCGATAAAAATAATGTTCACCAAAATTCAACCTAACTCGATGTGTACATAGTATTCCCATAGAATATGTATGATGTTTTATGTTGTAGCTGTGACCCATTATAACCTTTAACCCTAGCCCCTATGATTTAAAAAAGGTATAATCATGACAGTAGCCCAAAGCATCAAGCTTCACTTATAAGAAGACATAAGCTAACTAACCCACTGGTTGAAACTCGAAAGTTCATGGCCACCATAAGGTATTGTTTGGTTTGACGCTCAACTGCATGGTATGTATGTATGCATCCGCTACCATATTAAGGATAATCAAGGTTTGCAGACTGAGGTGAAGTGGTCATGTGGTGTGTTTGAGTAACAATAATAATAATAATAATAATAATAATGACATGTCTGGGCTAGATCAATCTGTATCTAAGTTTGGGGAAAGATCAGTCAGTACGAATGTACCGTTGCCTAGAGCACGCTCGAATGTACTAATCGTACATCCTTTCCTTGGAGGTTCTCTCCATGTACTGATGAGGTTAGAGGATGATGGTACTGAATATTACAAGTTAAATACAATTAATATCTTAACCTAACTTAAGCCTAATTAACCAAACTCTGCTATTTATGGGAATTATTCCCTTTTCAAAAAAAAATCTCCCGGTACCAGCCGGGAGTCGGGGCCCTGACCACTATACCATGAGGCCTGTTTTGTACGGTCGATGACAGTAAGATACACAACATTTTAGTTGGGAAACCTTAAGTTACAAGACTCCTTGGATAGGACAAGACATCTATGGGGAGAAAATGTGAGCAATTATTACTTGAAGGAGGTTGCGTGGCAGGTAAGGGATTGTATGGAAGCAGTAAGTGTCTCAGGATGGGTTTCAGTGGCCAGTTTACGTTTTGTTGTTCACGAACTTTTGAGTTCCTTAAGGTCAAGGAGTTAGTTGGTTTGTGCCTAAAATATCAAACATCCCACCAAGATAAAATTACGAACCCTGTCAAACATAAAGAATAGTTTCAACACGTTACAAAATATAAGATTAGAATCGTAACAAATTTTTTTGAAAAGTGTGCGGGATATAGGACCAAATATTTATAAATAATGGTAATATTATCTAAGTAAAGGGTGTCCATAATTTTCAATAAATGTTTGAATGATAATTATATGAGGGTGTGATTAAATTAATATTAGATTCAAATTATATCAAGCTGACAAACACAATTCAAATTACAAGTCGGGAAATGTTACTAAAAGACATCATATCGTTTGATTAGGCTCGCCAATAATCTCACCATTGAAGAACCCAGAATCTACCTGTGCTTAGGGTCCAGCCTTTGGGTCAGTTTTTTACTCAAGCCATATATTTTCCACTGTCGTAGCTTCATATGTCTTATAATTTAACTTAAGACTAATACAAGCACAACATCCAGTCCCCGGTCGTTAATTTATCACTGTGAAAGTGTAAACCCACATTTCATCGTATAAATCAAGAGAGTAAAAATGTTAGAGGGGTTGGGGGTTACACACATGCGTATAAAAACTTATATTGGCTAAATATATAGTCAAATTTTCTAGCAAGCGTCGACCCCCAAATCCCCCTAGAATAATCACCTTTCTACACCCTTTGTATAACAGACCTTTATAAAATATAACTATAGGTTTTAGTTGTCAACATTTATAATATTTTATTTCTTATATTTCTTGTAACACATCTCACAACCGTTTGGAATCAAACCCCGTTATGTTTCAAGGCCGTACCAGCTTGTTCGCTTGTATTTTACCTTATAAATGATGTAATCTAAAATATGTAGTGAGTGAGCGAAGATAATTTATTGATGATTGGACAAAAATTGAGGTTACATCGTTAAAATCAACTACATGTTACATCATCAATATTCTATGTCACACACATACACACACATACACACACTTACACACACTTACATACATACATACATACATACATACATACATACATACATACATACATACACACACATAAATACGTACGTACACATACATAGATGCATGCATACATACATACATACATACATACATACATACATACATACATACATACATA
>CABFOW010003553.1:25047-50197 GCA_902141385.1 Timema californicum
TTAATCAAGGAATTTATCTTTGCTCCCAAAAACAGTTGGTACAATGTGTTTCTAACAGTTTCTTTTTAAAAATCTAAAATGGAGTAATCCATTGTTTGTGTACTATGTACTTTCTTCTTCTTTGTGTTTGATAAAGGCAACAATGCCGAAATATTATGATATTTGTGTTAAAATGTGTGTGTGACTACTTCTACTATAGAAGACAGAAGAAAGGAAGAAGATGTCACCTTTGTGCATTGGATTCTTCCCACATTTTTCCTCTTTCCCTAGGTGGGCTTTCTTCATCAAATTTACTCTTAATAGTTTATTTTTCCTTTTTCTTTAGTGTTATCTCTTTCCTTTATTATAAAAATATATGGCTATATATAAAATTTTAAATACTCGGGACTTGAGATAAATTGTAATTTTATGGACCTTCCCCAAGGGGGAGGGGGTCAACATATACGTATGTAAAATGGTATTGGTTAAGAGTGTAGTAGGCTTGGTGACCAGGCGGTCTAGGGGTAAGGTGTCAGACTTCTGTGCTGGCGGCCGGGGTTCAATCCTCGGTCCCAGCAAAGATTTATCTGATTACCAAACCCTTCCTTCAACTCTGACAAGACATCTTGTGAATGTGGGGAATACCAGGCCTCCACCGTGGTTCGGATTCCACGTTAAACTGTAGGTCCTCCATTTCATCTCACAATCACCCTACCATTACACATTAGCGTAAGTGCGTATAACCCGAACAGGTAGTAAGACGCGCTGCTAATAATAATAATAATAATAATAATAATAATAATAATGTAGTAGGCTTTTTTAGTAATTATAAGGGGGAGGATTCCACCTATAAAAATTAGCTTTCTACGCCCTTGTGGTGTTTGTAATTTACGAGTATTAAAAATGCAATGGAACAGACTCCATTGAAACTGTTTTGTCATATCTTTTTTTAAATACAACCATGAAAAAAGAGACAGAAACGATAAAATCATTAAACTGATCCCAATTTCGTTGTTTACAAAGTAAAGATAATGTATAAAACCACACTTCTAGGTCTTTTCTGATTTGAGAATAATTCTATACTTAATATTCCGGCTATTCAACCTGAAATTAATTCTTAAAGTGGGAGTGTAAATGACGTGAGAAAAGTCCAGTTTTTTTGCAATGTTTATAACAAAACTTTTGTTTGGCCAAAATAAATATTGATTCAGTAGACTGTGATTTTTCCTAAAAGTTTTTCTACTCTCCTTCCACGCTAATGTGAGTTCACTTCCTATAAATTCAACCTTCCCTTTTCCTAGTCCATGATCGTAATTAGTACTTAAGAGTATAGCCCGAACGGGTAGTAAGACGCGATGCAAAATATAAAATAATAAATCTAGCGGTCTGAGCTACTCGCCAGACTATTTCCGAGGAGAGCCAGATCGGACGATATTCAGACGCAAGTGGCGGTGTCTCTATTGGATGAAATTGCATCGTTAGTTGAGAGAGTTTGCACAGTGGGAAGATGATCCTCTACTACGTGGGTGCCCATTACAGGAGTAGGAGAGATAAACTCTCTGTATTCTTGTGTTGGACCTATTCTCACTGGTCAGTGTCACACTACACTCTATCTACGATAGAAGAGCTGTTAACTGACAGAAGGTTCTTTATTGAAAACATTGTCTGAAGTCACTGATATTAACCTATTTGGCAATAATTATTATTTGTTTACTACTACTATATCTAAATTAATATTATAAAGAGGAAAGATTTGATTTTTTGTTTTTTTGTTTGTAATGGATAAACTCAAAAATTACTGGACCGATTTAAAAAATTCTTTCACCTATATAAAGCTACATTATCAGCGAGTAACATAGGCTATATTTTATTTTGAAAATTTCATTTATTCCTCATAAAAATGTCGATAGTCACTCATATTTTATGGTAGAGTCTATGATGATTCTTCAATATGTGTGATGAAAATAATAATTCGGGGAGGGGGGGGGGTCCTAGTTATTAATAAAAGAGTGTTACCAAACAATCGAGTCTAAAAATACTTCCCTAAATATTATTCTTTAGTAATTGGCGTTTTCGAAACCCATTTAACTAAACAAATATATTAATATTTTTTATTTATTTTATTTATTTAGCACCACGTCTTACTATCCGATCGGGTTATACGATTAAGTACTAATTACGCTAATGGTTTAGGAATTGGGAAGGTTGAATTTAGAGGAAGTGAGCCCGCATTTGCGTGCAGGGAGAGTGGAAAGCCATTTAGGAGAAAAAAAAGTTCACCCGACCGAGATTCGAACCTCGATCTCCCCGTCCCGTGCTCTTTTTTCTTTAACCTCTTAGGGTAAATATTTGTACATAAATGACCTACCTCTATTATTTAAGACTCAATATTCAATATTTATCCTTTTTATTGGCCTAACTTTATAAATAAAGAATTTAATAAAAATGCGATAACCTTAAGGTGTGCAATCCTTAATAAAATGTGGACAATTTTAGCCGGAAGTAGAAATTTTAATAGGAAGTATTAACCCTTGTGGCCCCAATATCGATCTCTTTATTTTTTTGGCCAAATATACTAGTGAGGACTTTAATTCTTTAAAAAGAAAATCATAAAATTTAAATCTGGGAGTAAAAAAAATGTTTAACGTAAGTATAACGCAATTTTTGCTCGGGTTTGCTAGTGTATATTATTTCGTTTCACATATATGAGTTTTGAGTAAATATCTCAATTTTCAAACAATGGAGCGAGAAAGTCCATGTGGAGTTCCGCACCATTTATTTTTATAGCTTAGTAAGAGCCGTACAAAATATTAATTTCAA
Source organism: Timema californicum (assembly GCA_902141385.1). Lineage (NCBI taxonomy): Eukaryota > Metazoa > Arthropoda > Insecta > Phasmatodea > Timematidae > Timema > Timema californicum. Next base: position 27,847 of record CABFOW010003553.1, read on the forward strand.
AATAAAAGTTTTTATTTTGTAGACAGCGCATAAACACAACCAAAGGAAGTTTGTATGACTGCCTTTGTTTTGGCTGGTTCACCATCTTAATGTATTAAGAGAACGCGGCACTTCGGAAGCTATCTTTTGAAAAGTGTTTGTTGTGAAAGTTTTGATGAAAAATTTTAACAAAAACTCAACAAATTATTTTTTTAAGATCATATGGTTTGGTAAATGGATACGTGGTAATTGTTCCTAGCTGTCACCTTCTCTCATACCGTAGATAGTGTATATGTTATGGTTAATGTACGCTAAATTTGTATATTGTTGAGATTAGCAGGGAGATGTCAACATTATCTAAGTGCTGTAGAAAGAGTCTGAAATAGAAAGCAGTTTATCTCATTTACGACCTTAGCCGGATAATTTTGGCACTAGCCAGTAAGACTCTGATAACATTGAATACTATTTGTAAAACTAAGCACTAAGGGTTATATTTTGTAACGTTATATTGATGCTTTCTTTTCCACTAACCAAGCTAAAACTAACCAAACCTTAACTAAGCTCACCTAACATAACCAAACCTAGCCTACACTCACATAACATAACCTAGCCTAACATAACTAACCTAACCTCAACCATAGAATTGGATAGCATTCAAGTGTGGGTGGATAATGTCAATATTATCCGAATAACTAAAAACATATTCAATAATTTCCTACGTATTTTGGATAATGTCAATATTATCCGAATAACTAAAAACATATTCAATAATTTCTTGCGTATTTTTGATCATGTCAATGTTATCCAAGTTCGGAATTCACCCGTGGCATATACATGACGCTGATCCAAGTGGCATTACAGGAACTCACTAATGACACAACACGCACAAATCGAGTCTGGTTTCTTAATGACCCATGTTTGACGCTGGGATAGTTAGTCGCACGGTTGAATTAGGATGGAGGGAAAAGGTATAGTTCAAGTTCTAATGTTTGCAATTTTTTTTATCGCAAAAACACTTTTTTATAAAAATAAATAGAATATGGCTTAGGTGTATATTTTGAGTTAGTTTACTTTTCTATACGTGGTCATATCAACAGTTGTTTGGTATTAGTTATGGACATCACAGAATTTGAACAAGACATTTTTTCTTAGTTTAAAATAGTCCTGATTAAATTCCTCGATATTCGTGACATAAGTTATATTCAAGAATTACTGAGGGTGACCTGGCGGTCTAGGGGTAAGGTGTCAGACTTCTGTGCTGGCGGCCGGGGTTCAATCCTCGGTCACGGCACAGATTTATCTGATTGCCAAACCCTTCCTTCACCTCTAACAAGACATCTTGTGAATGTGGGGAATGTCAGGCCTCCACCGTGGTTCGGATTCCACGTTAAACTGTAGGTCATCCATTTCATCTCACAATCACTCCACTATTACACATTAGCGTAAGTGCGTATAACCCGAACAGGTAGTAAGACGCGGTGCTAATAATAATAAGAAGAAGAAGAATTGCTGAGAATATGTTTAAAAAATTAAACTAGTTTTTTTATCATCACTTCTTACTACCTGTTCAGGATATATGCATGTATGATAATTACTCTAATGGGATATGGCTGAGGAAGTAAGTGTTTTGGAGGTAATATACCCACATTTGTGTGGAAGGAGAGTGGAAAACCAACTAGTAAAATCCTTGCTCAGTAGACCCGAACAGGATTCGAACACAGATCTTCCCGTCATCAGTAAGCCAGCCTAACACGAGCGTGATGCCTTAAACCATTTAGCCGCTGAAGTTAAATTAAACTGAAAATATCTATTGAAACAAAAATTTATTTATTTTTGAAAAAAAAATAGTGCAATTAAAAAATCTTTTGTTCCCGTGGTTCCCACTTTAATTTAGTGAGAATGCTCGACACAAACGTGGAATCTTGGTTCCGTTTCCTGTAGTCTTCTTTATAAGACAATCAAATTGAGATGGTTGTCATCTTCATCATCATCATCATCATAATCATAATCACCATCAACTGTTCCCAGCCTGGCCAGTTTAGTAAAATGCCTCCATCTTCTTCTATTCATCTACCAACCTCTATCCTTTACTTGCTTCCATTCTCCTCCTCTCACTTGAACACTACCATCTTTCCTCCCATCTCTTTCTTCGCCTCTCTTGCGGTTTTTTTCCTACCTACTTCTTTGACATCCTGAGACGGTTGTATTTTTTGTTTTGGTTCGGTCGGTCAATCCGCTCCTAGCCTGAAAATCCTGTACTGAGAATATTTCTGTTGTTTATTTCGTCTTCTTTACGATGAATGTCAATTTGGTTCGTTTGTCTCCTACTTTTTCTTCTTCTTTTTTTTTTCCAATCCTTAATTAGGTTCCGAGTATGTAAGGAAATACTACTCACACCAAATTTAAAAAAAACCTCCAAGATGGCCGTGCACCGTGGTTAATGCACCTTGAGCACAGACAAATAATATATCCAGATACTCAACCTCTAGGTTAAAATGTTTGCGCTTCTTTTGGCAGCTTGAGTCCTTCACCACTAGGATCGCAGCGGTTGGTCCTATCATCACCCAGCAGTGACACTAGCGAAGCTCGTAAGGTTGAGAGTCTGTTTCTATTATTTGTCTGTGATCTTGAGTAATAACAATCCCGTATTCCTCTTCTTCTTCACTTCACGGAGTAGATACAATAATTAGTGAAGTTTGTTGTAGTTTTTTACTCCGCGTCTTAATTATTATTATTATTATTACTATTTAGCACCACGTCTTACTAACCGTTCGGGTTATACGCTTTAAGGACTAATTACGATAATGGATTAGGAATTGGGAAGGTTGAATTAGAGGAAGTGAACCCGCATTTGCGTGGAGGGAGAGTGGAAAACCATTTAGGAAAAACCACCCCCAGTTCACCCGACCGAGATTCGAACCTCGATCTCCCCGTCCTCAGCAGTCAAGCTCAACACGACTAGCGCGTTAGCCAACTACACCAACGAGGCGGGCTGCGTCTTAAAACCCTCCGGGCTGAATGCATTTGGTTACACACTAATGAGGTATTAATGAGGAAGATAGAATCTGCGTGGAAGAGAGAATCTTGTTGGAAAAAACACCCTCAGTTTGTCCGGCCGGTATTCGAACCCAGCCATCAAGTGACCGAAAAACATGACAAGACGCACTTGACGTTTAGACCGTTTGCTCATCGATACAAATGATTATATTCTTTGCTTTTTATGTCGCCCTACCTCTATTATTCATGTAGTATTTACTACAGGAGGCTGCTTTGCAGCCCACGCCAGTGTTAGCAAGAAAAACGACGTTGCTTAATTGGAAATTTCGAGGCTATTTTGCAAAGCAGGTTGCATCTTGACTTGACGCAACTAAGCAGACTAAGCACTATCACACTTATACACCAATGCACGAAATAGAGAGAGAGGGAATAAAATGAGCAGGTCACCCAGTGAGGCTTCTTGTTTATCTACTGATAACATTTCCCCTCTTCCTCTGACGAGCTTACACAGTAACTACAGTAGCCCCATGACTTCTTTGGTGCTGACTGACAGCTCACAGCTGACTTCTCACAGTCAACATTTAGGTATAGCCTATACCTAAAATTCTGACCGTCAGAAGTGACAGCTGCTAAACACATGTTTTTGCAAATCATATGGTTCGGCGTAGGGATACATAATTTGGTCTGGTAAATTTTCAAAACTTTTAGCTGTCAGTCAGCACCAAAGAAGCCATGGGGCTACTGTATACTATCTGCTCTTTGAAAGCATTTACTTGCTTTTTTAATTTTATCTTTTTCTAGGTCCCTATTCTAGATGGACATTTGCTACCACATACATTATTAGTCTAAATCCTAGCAGGACAACTCCTACAAGACATTTTAGTGACAAAGGGAAATAGCCTGAGTTGTAGAGAATTTATTTTAAAAAATATGTTTATAAAAACTACTCAAAGAGAATAATAATAATTCGGTGACAATGTAAGACAATTTTTTAGAATTATTTAAGAATTTGTGGTTTTTGTTTCAACGTCATATTTTTAAAACTCGCTGAATAAAATGTAAGTTCATTGACATGAGAGATTCTTACTTGACCTGCCGTGATGTCACAGACAAGCAAGGTCCTTAATGACGTCATAATCGCAATAGGCTGGATCAACGGTGGCTTTCAGTCACCTGTAATGAAGGTGGTTACCCAAATTTTATTTGGTCGCTCTGCTCCTCCCAACGCCCCTCCACCCTAATGCGAGTATTATTATTATTATTAGCACCACGCCTTACTACCCGTTCGGGTTATACGCACTTACGCTAAAGTGTAATGATAGGGTGATTGTGAGATGAAATGGAGGACCTACAGTTTAACGTGGAATCCGAACCACGGTGGAGGCCTGGCATTCACCACATTCACAAGATGTCTTGTCAGAGGTGAAGGAAGGGGTTGGTAATCAGATAAATCTTTGCCGCGACCGAGGATTGAACACCGGCCACCAGCACAGAAGTCTGACACCTTACCCCTAGACCACCAGGTCACCCCTAATGCGAGTAGTTTCTTTTAAATCATCCTCACATATCCTATCTCTTAGATTAAGTATGTAATAGAACATAGGTCTGATTTGAAACGGTTGCCCATCTACATATGTTTGAAATGTGATAATGTGACTGCTGCAAGACGCCTCAATCTTGGGAGGAAAGTGACTTTATTTCTCAAACGACACTTTGGCCCAGGTGATCCAGTTGCGTCTCCAGCGAGATCGTTGGATCTTTACTCTTTAGATTAACTTCTCTGGGGTCGCATATTCTGCTCAGAGAATAGCATCAGCCACTAAATCTAATAATAGACCACTGCTCAGATCATGACTATTACCTCAAACACACATCGGGAGTCACGTGCACAAAATGTCAAGCTTGAAACGTAACAGATTTCATATTAAATTTTACATAATTTATAGTTCACGGTTTTCAGAAATATGTATTGAGCTTCACTTTTTCCCACTTTCACAAACCAGGGTAATAATACCATTTGTGTTTTATAGTATTTACGACCCTTACATAAAAATTAGCAGTTGAAAACAGTTCAATCTTAAGATTTCTTCAACCCAAAAAAAGTAGCTTTTTTTTAGGGTTAAGAAAGAGGTCTTGGCCTATTTCGTTTTAGGAAGAGAAATTTGTCCAAATGGTGTAGACCCTTCTTTGGCACCACCAAAGGTATCAGGAGACCTCGCGACTCATAGGAGGAACCCTCGTGGTCAAACCATAAACTAAAATGGACTTGTGGGAGGCACTCGCTTTTTGTTAGTTAAACAGTTTGGTAGTGATATAATCCCTCTTACTAGATTTTAGTATGAATAAATAAATTTATCATAATAAGGGATTATTAAATCACAATATATCATCCACGATTAAAATAAAACTAACTTAAATTAATAATTTTATTATTAATTTTGATGTGATAGGTCTATATCCTCATAAATTAATGGGAAATATTATTAATGCATAATAACTTTGGTGGGATCATAGCTACCTGGCGCCAAAAATAAAGTTATATAACGCCCATTTTTAACTAATGCACAGTACTCAAGGACAATCAGGTCGAGTACTAAACCTGTCAATATCTGAAACAAGGACGTCCGGGGCAGATACAACGTGTCCCGTTAGATGTGAAGCCCGAAACAGAGACTTCGTTACAACGATACGTGGTGCTATTTATAAACACGTGATACCAATTAACGGACATAAATTAACCACTCATACGCGTCGCTCGGAGAGGAAAAACGCGCTGAGAAACTAACAGTTCATGACATCTGGGGATTTGACGTTGGAGGATAAATAAATAAATACATGCATACATACATACATACATACATACATGCATACATGCATACACACTTACATACATACATGCATACATACGTACATACACACTTACATACATACATGCACACATACATACATGCACGCATACATACATACATACATACATACATACATACATGCACACATACATACATACATACATACATGCACGCATACATACCTACATACATACATGCACGCATACATACCTACATACATACATACATACATACATACATACATGCACGCATACATACATACATACATACATACATGCATACATACATACATGCGTGCATGCATGCATACATACATGCATACATACATGCATACAAACATGCATACATACATACATACATACATACATACATAACACGCATACATACATGGATACATACATGCATGCATACATACATATATACGTACATACATAAATACATACGTAAGTATATACATACATGCATACATACATATATACATACATGCATACATACGTAAGTACATACATACATACACACATGCATACATGCATACATACGTAAGTACATACATACATACACACATGCATACATGCATACATACATACATACATACATACATACATGCATGCATACATACATACACACATACATACGTAAGTACATACATACATATATGCATACATACATGCATACATACGTAAGTACTTACATACATACATGCATACATACACATAGATACATACATACATACATACATGCACACATACATACATACATGCATACACACATACATACATACATACACACATACATACATACATACATACATACATGCATGCATACATGCATACATACATACATGCATACACACATACATACATTCATACATACATACATATATACATATATACATACATACATACATGCACGCATACATACATACATGCACGCATACATACATACATGCACGCATACATACATACATGCACGCATACATACATACATGCACGCATACATACATACATGCACGCATACATACATACATGCATACATACATACATACATACACACTTACATACATACATGCATACATACATACACACTTACATACATACATACATACATGCATGCATGCACACATACATACATACATACATACATACATACATACACTAATACATACATACATACATACATACATACATGCATGCATGCACACATACATACATACATACATACATGCATACACACACATACATACATACATACATACATACATACATACATACATGCATGCATGCATGCACACATACATACATACATACATACATACATGCATACACACACACATACATACATACATACATACATACACACACACATACTTAAGTACATACATACATACATACATACATACATACATACATACATGCATGCACACATACATACATACATACATACATACATGCATACATGCATGCACGCATACATACATACATACATACATACATACATACATACATACATGCACGCATACATACATACATACATGCATGCATGCATACATACATACACACATACATATATACATACATACGTAAGTGCATACATACATTTTGTCTAGTTTTGTTTTCCTGTGGCCAAGTAAGTCGGTATACGAATATAGCTGGGTGTATCAAGGCGGCTTTTCCCCTGAATGTATTTCCACCAATCATCCAGACCAATTTAGAAGCACCTCTTTTGAATAATTCATCATCCTCATCACCAACACATTAACGTACGTAATTAGTACCCTCTGTTTACACTGAAAGGTATCACGCGTGCTTTACCTAGTTTCATAATGGCACCACTTATAAGATAAGGCCATAGTGCAATACGTCAAGGTAACTACTTTTAGAGGTGAAAGAAGAGAACAAATTCATATAACCCGATTGGTAGTAGGACGCTGTACTAAAAAAAATGCTAAAGTTAGTTTTTTTAACAAAACACTAGTTATATTATTATTTATATTATTATATACATTAGAAACATTCTTATTTGGGACATGCCAATATCAAGATTAATGTGTGTTGGTTTTCTAGTGCTATACAGTAATAGTGTACCCCTATACATCACAAGATAACAGTGCACAATATTAGCTAACGTTGCTTGTAACGCCTGTTACTGCTTGGAAATAGGAAAATACATTGAGGTATGTGAATTAAAATGTTCTTTAAGAAATTGTTCATTGTTATTTTATAATATCTACCAAAAATGACAGCTTCATATCACATTACTTGACGTATAAATACGTGAAAGTAGATTCAGTAACTTTTTTTTTAGTTGTGAAATATGTCCATTCATAAGATAATTGGGCTATAATTAATGTGGATTTTTAACACCACGTCTTACGTACTAATTACGCTAATGGTTCTAAGAATTAGGAAGGTTATATTTTTTAAGGAAGTGTACCCGCATTTGCGAGGAAGGAGAGTGTAAAGTAATTTTGGACAAATCACCCAGATTTAGACCTCGGTCTCCCCGTCATCAGCAGTCTAGTCTAATACGAGAGTAGCACGTTAGACCATAAGGCCACCGAAGTGGCTATATATATATATATATATATATATATATATATATGTATACAAATTCTCGATTTATTGGTCGTAACCATACTGTTTAGTCTGGTCAAAGAAATCGTTACCAAACTGAACTTTGGTATCGTTTCGGTCATAAACATTTTTTTTAACATCGGTAGCTGGTCCACCGTAAAGGCACGCCAATTATACCTATATATATAGTTATACATATATATATATATATATATAGTTAGTCTGGTCAAGTAAATCGTTACCAAATTGAATGATATATATTAGGCGTGTTGATGGGCCTGGTACCAATGTTAACCAAATGTTTATGACCGTGACGATACCAGATTTCAGTTTGGTAACGATTTTCTTGACCAAACTGAACAGTGTGGTTACGACCAATAAACCGAGAATTTGTGCACCAATTTCAAAACAGAATCACTTCTTATGTTAGATCCAAACGAGTATAATTTAGTAGTCGATGTATTTTGGACAGCAATTACTATCTAGAAATACATGACAGTAAGTAGTATTTAAAAACCGTTTATCTAGGGATAAAAGATAGTACTATGTGATCTAGGCCTATTTAATATTAAATACGTAAATATTAGGACTAGTCAAAATAACCACCAATATAACTAGGAATAAAATTAAATAGTCGATTTGTCAATATCATATTTCTTTATTTACAGTTATGAAAATGTGCACACACTTATCTTGACCCGATTGAAACAGAACCCAATCACAGCTGATGTTAAAAATGAATTTTTCTGGCATTAAGGAACTCAATCTTATAGATTTTGGAATAATTTTCAGTCTTTTCTTAAAGTTTCCTCAATAATGCCCTCAATTTTGTTAAATCTGGAGATCTTGGTGGCCAAAGATGTTTGTATATTACGTTATTTTATTTTTTTTAACTTTAAAACTATCCCATGTTAACATTTGAGGTGTAAAACTATCTCGTTGAGAATATCCATCAGTTAGTTCATCGTATACATATATAAGTATTCTATAGAATAAGTATAACTTCCATTATGCACCAACAACTTGGTTGACAAAAATATGTCTGGGGTAAGCAAATCAAAAAGGCGCAAAAACCACTAGACTAGACTACCAATGACGGGGAGATTGAGAGTGATTTTTTCTAAATGGTTTTTCCACCCTCCCTCCACTAAGGTGCGGGTGTATTTCCTCTAAATTCAACATTCCTCATACCTAGCCCATTAGCGTAATTAGTACATAAGCGCATAACCCAAACGGAAAGTAAGACGTGGTGTTAAGAAAAAAAAAANTAGCTAAGGTGTCGGATCAACATTATCTTGTCGGTGATCTGGCGGTCTAGGTATAAGGTGTCAGACTTCTATGCCGGCGGCAGGGGTTCAATCCTTGGTCCCGGCAAAGATTTATTCGATTACCAAACCTTTCCTTCACCTCTGACAAGACATCTTGTGAATGTGAGGAATGCCAGGCCTCCACCGTGGTTCGGATTCCACGTTAAACTGTAGGTCCTTCATTTCATCTCACAATCACCCTACCATTACACATTAGCGTAAGTGTGTATAACCCGAACGGGTAGTAATACGCGGTGCTAATAATAATAATTTTTACAGTCTGACTCGTAAAGATCCTAGAATATTCTAAGGAGATCAAGAATTCCTGTTTACTGGCAACGACCCTTCACGAAGTCGGGGGGGGGGGAGGGTGTAGGGGGCGGCAGGGTCAAAGCTTATAATAATGCTCGTGTCAAAGTTGGTTTTGATAAGAAGAAGGGGTTTGTCAATATATAATAGTTCAGTTGAAAGGTTATCCTACTGGTTAGTAGTCTCTCCCTTTTCCCCCCAACACCCCCTCAAGTGTTTTAGAGTTCTATCTTTTATACCCGGTCATAAATATGTCTCATAACCGGCAATCATTGACTTGCCCCAGTTATCGTCTTGCCACACTCGACTATATAGAGATCCCATTAACTCTTCATACTCAATTCTTAGAGAAAAATAGAGGTATTGCAGAAATATAAAATGAAAACTTGATGCATTTACAAAGACATATATATTTATTTTAGAACCTTGTACAGGTACGTTCTTTTCAATTACTGGCTCAAATTTCAGGTGGAAAATTTCCATTTTCGCAACATAATTGTCTAAGACATAGTCTGAAAACTCTAATCGGTTCATTTTGGATTCTAGGTTAAGTTGGGTTAGGTTAGTTCGTCCCACGATAATTGTGATAAATCATTGTGATGACATGACGGGCACGGATGCCATGACCTTGTGGTACGAGAGTTGTGGATCGAGTAGTAGAGTATCTGACTCGTAATGGCATATGATTAGTTGATAGATAAACAGTGGGATGTAAACAATATTCTCGTGTTGAGTTGATAGATAAACAATGGGATGTAAACAATAGTCTTGTGGTGAGTTGATAGATAAACCGTGTGATGTAAACAATAGTTTTGTGGTGAGCTGATAGATAAACAGTGTGTTTTAAACAATAGTATTGTGATGAGTTGATAGATAAAGTGTATGTTAACAATGGTCTTGTGGTGAGTTGTTATATAAACAGTGGGATATAAACAATAGTCTTATGGTGAGTTGATAGATAAACAGTGGGATGTAATTAATATACATGTGATGAGTTGATGGATAAACAGTGCTATGTAAACAATATGTACGTGGCAAATTCATAAAGAGTATGATGTAAACAATTGTCTTGTGGAGGGAGGGTGGAAAACCATTAAGGAAAATACCTTAACTAAATTTAAGCCCGATATCCCCATCCAGTCCAGTTTATTCTAGGAGTGACGCCTTGTACCATTCGACCATCAAAGCCCCCTTTTCAACGTGTTGGTAGTCAAATTGTTGTTTATATTTTACCATGGTGGTGTTACTAATAAGTCAAAATATTTCACACTAATAAGCTGATTTATTTAAAGCGATACTGTCAAGGAAGACCAAATTTATGACAAGAATTTTGGTAAATAAGGAAATTAATGATCTGGACTCTTGTTGTTGTGTGTGTCCTAACAGTAAGGCTTTAATGACCCTTACAAATATTAAGTGCATAAAATAAATGCAGTTGAGGTAATCTCTTCCAGCTACCCCTTCATTAAAATCGGGTATTTCTGCCACTTATTATATTCAGCCTTCCTTGCCTTAGTAATTGAAGGTTAGGTTTTTATAGGTTTTGTCGTTAGTGTTTTTGATGTAAAAAAGACTCAAATATTAGTTATAGTTATAGTAATTAAGTGTATAGAAATTAAATAATTAGCATAATACAAACCTCTAATTTGAAACATTTGTCTAATCTACTCTTTGCAATTTATTTCCCATTAGCTTTAAATATATCAAAACCCTCTCAGCAGGGTATCATATTAATTTATATATTGTCACTGACCTCCGTCGGAGGCTTGGATTGTTTTGTAAACATCATATTTACACGAGTGGGCACAAGGGGAAGGAATGAGTGGGGAAATAGTACGTAGAGGTGATAGGGAAGGAATGACTGGGGAAATAGTACGTAAAGGTGGTAGGATAAAATATTGATTCAATATAAACATAGAGTTTAATTTTCTACACATGGTAATATCAACCGTTGTTGAATATCTGTCAAGAGCATAACGGCATTATCTAACTAACTATTTAAATTAAAAGAAAAGTTGTCAATAAATTTCAGGACACGCTTAACTGATATTCAAGAAATTTTGAAGTCATCATGTGAAGAAAATTAAACTCTATGCTTGTACTGAAGCAATAATTTATTTATTTGCACAAAAAAAAAGGTTTTGTTATAAAATACTGCAAAAACAATGGTCTTCTATCACGTCCCCTTCCACCCGAACTTAAGAAAATTAGGAAAAAAAATCACAAACCCAGGCATAAACCGTTAAGGGCACTGCATAGGTAGATATGAGTGTTAACAATAATATGTTTCGCTTAGGTTAAATATCGATAATGCGTTTAATATCACACGAGTTTGGTGTTAATTAGACTGAAGACAAAACTATTTAATATGAACCTACACATGTATATAATTGAAAACGTAGTTTAAAAGTTGGTAATTTACACTTTTAAAAGTACAAGAAAAATTCCACATATTTATCTCTATATTTAGCAACTAAATGTCCGGGGAAATAAATAGAGAACAGGTATAGGAGCGTATAATGGATTTTTGTTAATCAACATCACATTTTACATTTAGCACCACGTCTTACTACCCGTTCGGGTTATACCCTGTAAGTACTAATTACTCTAATGGATTAGGAATTGGGAAGGTTGAATTAGAGAAAGTGAACCCGAATTTGCGTGGAAGTAGAGTGGAAAACCATTTAGGAAGAACCACCCCCAGTTCACCCGACCGAGATTCGAACCTCGATCTCCCCGTCCTCAGCAGTCTAGCTCAACATGACAAGCGCGTTTTTGTTAATCAAATAATGCAATTAAATACGGGGTGGGTCAATACAAAAATTATGTTGGCTTTTGACTCACAATACACATATTTTACAGGACAGCAACTCTCATAAAACAAACCCCATAAGAACCCTATTAAATACTGTTTTAATTTTATTACTACCTGCTTCTGTAGGTATATAGACTTAGGCGTAGCTCCTGCGATAGACTAGACTGATGATTACGGAAAGAACGTGTTTAAATGGTTGTAAACTCTTCCTTTACGCAAAAGCGGGTACACTTCCTTTAAATTCAATCTTCCTCATCCCTAACACTTTATAGTAACTAGTACATACGCGTATGACCTGAATGGGTAGTAAGACGCTGTGCTAAAAAAATATACCTCTTTCAACCATAATCTATAGTGCATTAGAAAGGTATTGTCTAACAGGCAGAAGCACTAGTTCAATTTGAGCTAAAATTGGACTCTTTCTCCCTGTTTCTCCTGTGTTCTTATATTGTATTCTCCCTCTCCCCTGTGTGTTCTCCTACTGCTAGGTAGCCCCACTCAGTAAGGCTATAAGCCCACATGGTTTCTGGAGTTTATAAACCCTCTGCCTACTCACCTGCCGGAGAACAGAACTTAACAGGATAAGAAATAAATATTATTATTATTATTATTATTTAGCACCGCATCTTACTACCCGTTCGGGTTGTACGCTTTAGGTATTAATTACGCTAATAGATTAAGAATTGGGAAGGTTGAATTAGAGGAAGTGAACCCCCATTTGCGTGGAGGGAGAGGGGAAAACCATTTAGAAACACACACACACACCCCAGTTCACCCGACCAAGATTCTAACCTCGATCTCCCCGTCCTCAGCAGTCGAGCTCAACACGACTAGTGCATTAGCCAACTACGCCACCGAGGCGGGTAATAAATAAATAAATTTTAGAGTAGATACACTTAGTGCTTAGAATATATATATTAGCATCGCATCTTATTATTCGTTTAGGTTGTACGCGTTTTACTAATTACACCATTAGATTACGGTAGAGGAAGATTGAATTAACCCACCTCAGTGGCCGCATGGTCTAACGTGCTACTCTCGCATTAGACTAGACTGCCGTTTACTGGGAGATTGAGGTTCGAATCTCAGTTGGGTGTACTGAGGGGGATTTATTTTTAAAATAAAAAATGCACTCATCCTTCACGCAAATGCGTCTACACTTCCTTTAGATATAACCTTACTAATTCCTAAAACCATCATCGTAATTAGTAGGTCGTATAACCCGAACGGTTATAAAGACTCGGTGCTAGAAAAAAAAAGGTTGGACTGAAAGGAAGTGTACTCGCAATTGCGTGAAGAACGAGAGTTCTAAGCCAATTAGAAAAAACAACCCTCTGTGTTCCCAACCGAAATCGAACTCTGATATCTCCATCATCGGCAGCCTAGTCTATTGCGAAAGTACCCGCCTTGGTGGCGTAGTTGGCTAACGCGCTTGTCATGTTGAGCTCAGCTGCTGAGGACGGGGAGATCGAGGTTCGAATCTCGGTCGGGTGAACTGGGGGTGGTTTTTCCTAAATGGTTTTCCACTCTCCCTCCACGCTAATGCGGGTTCACTTCCTCTAATTCAACCTTCCCAATTCCTAATCCATTAGAGTAATTAGTACTTAAAGCTTATAACCCGAACGGGTAATAAGATGCGGTGCTAAATATTATTATTATTATTAATAATAATAATAATATTATTGCGAAAGTGATGCCTTAGACCATGCGACCACCAAAGTGCATGAACATATTATATTCTTATAAAACAAATCTTTATTAATTTTTTAGTGTGTTTATTTCTGTAGTTCTTTATTTTCCCTGTTAATCCGCGAGATAACTCCAACCACCACGTGGAACTGGTCCTGTCTAATAAATGTACAGCCGCGATAAATCTCAAGGTCTCTCATGCGACCTGTTTATTTCGTTTCCTCTATCACACTTAGTAATGTGGTTGGCCTTGACCATATCACCTTCAACACACATCACATACCTATCCACCAATGCATGAATATAATGTGGAAACCTTTAGGTATACAGACCCAGTTGATTACTTTATGAGATTTCCCGCAAAACTATTTTGAGGCCCTTTGGCCTGCTGTTTTCTTTTCTTTTTTTCTTTTTTATCAATTCGTCTTACTACCTGTTCAGATTATACCTATACCTGATCATTAATCTAATGAGTTAGGGATGAGGAAGGAAGCATTTTAGAGGTAACCTACTCGCATGTACGGGGCAAGAGAGTGGGAAACTATTTAGTAAAAAAAAACATAAGTAGACCCGACCAAAATTCGAACCCAGATTTCCTCATCTTCAGCCATCTAGTCTAACAAGAGAGTGACTCCTTAGACGATTCGATCATTGGAGTGGGTGGTTACAGTTATAAATTTACTACTTTTAGTATTATAATGTTTCCATTTTACTTAGAGTGTCCTGCATGATTAAGGCATGTGTTCAAAGTGCCAACCTCGTCTGGTATGGTTTGAACATGACAAGGAAGTTGGGGTTGATAACATTGTAATGAGGTAGATTTTCCCCTTTCATACTATTCCAAACTAAAAGTTCCAACCCTTAATATATTTCAAGTTAGGGGACAATTTTATAATATTGAACGTATTGAATCCTTATGTGTTGGTATCTTTTCTCCTGATTTAACAAGCTTGGGTGGTCCTTTTATTTTGTATATGGTTTACAAGTCCCTGTGTCACCGTTGTAAAATATTAGCTTTTGTTAACAGGCTCAAATCCCTATTCTTACCAAAATTTCCGCAAAGCACTCACTCCCAGCTAATTGATCAGGTGCGGGATTTATTTATTTATTTTCTCCTATATTTTCAAAATATGATGAAAGATTGTGAAGTTTCATAAAACTTGAAGATGCTAGATGCTTTCTTGTTAAATTTTAACCAAGGAAAATTGCTATTCTGGCATCACTTGACCTATAACCTCGCAGTAGTTAAGGTCCCTGGTGCACTAACATCAAATTTTCAAACTTTAAAGCTACACGTATTGATAACTTTACGTTCTGACTGCTTAAATAATGTGTAATCGGGCGTAATTTTATTTGAATAAATCCAACAAAATTATAAACCTTTTATTTTCATGATAAAATAGACCTAGTGTTCCAGTTTGGCAAAGTTGCCACAACCTGCTGTGTTTTTGAATCGCCACACCAATGCGTATACATTTCCTCTCTATTCTACCTTATCCATCACAACTACCTTAACATAAATATTAACAGAATGTCTAGAGTAGGTAGTAATACATAAACAAAAATAAAAAGCTTTGGTGATGCAGCTCTAGCTAGAGGAGCATACGTTGTGAATTTTCGGGGACAGAATCTGTTTTTTGTAGATGTCCCAGTAAATACCCCGGAAAACCTCTCATACTTTAAATACATCCCATTTTTTAAGATGCAAGTTTAATTTTTAAATTGGTTATGTGGAATTGACTATGTGGGCAATAGATATCACTAAATGACATTTTGTTCATTTCTGCGAAGATTTGTAAAAGAATTGGTGAATTTTTAAGAAAGTAATATTCATTCAGTTTATAAAAATAATTTAAAAATTATATTTAATTGTTTATCAATTATTGAGTTTCTAAATAAATTTAAATTACTTATTAATTGTATTTGATGCTATCATGGGAGTAAGGAGAAAATTATTTTGGGGGTGGGGGGAGTATGTTTATTATAAACAATATTTTACTAGAAAAACTATTTATGAGTGATTTAAAAACAACATACATACTAAACAATTTCAAGTTATGGCTTGACATTACTTATACATGTATTTATGTTTGTTTTATCAATTCTGAATATATATATATATTCTGAATGCATGTAACAGAATATTTTTAGAACGCTAATTTATTTTGATAGCAGACGATAAATGTAGAGTTATCTACTCAGTGGGTAGTTTTATCATTCTCCCTTTAGTTTCATAAAGTTCCCAAATTCGCATATGCCATAAAGTGTCCGAATATTGCTTTCGTTTATCGGTATCTCGTTATTTACTGGAAAAAAGATCTAGATTGTCTAATATTGTTTAAGACTGGCCTGATAATGATGGTAAGATCGGGGCACGAATCCTGGTTGGGTGTACTGAGGTTTTTTTTTATAATTGGTCCCCCACTACGTTAAAATAATTATCATATATGTATATCACTTGAACAGGTAGTAAGACACGATGATAAAAACACATTGAAATTTGTTTTAACGGATTTATCTAAGGAATAACTTAGATGAAATGTATCCAATTTAGAGTGGAGAGTGGATGGAAAACCATAAATGAGGGGATTAAAGCAAAATATGATAAACATCAAACGAATATTTTATTTATTTTGTAAAGCTTACTTTAAGGATTTCATATAAATTTAAATAGTAAAAATATTCCAAATAAATCTATAAGGGTTATCATGTTTCTATCCCGAACCCTTCAAATTTAAAAACATTCTTCAAAGTATTCATCCATGATTCAAACCTTGACCTTCCTCTTATGGCCAGTCCAATGTGTTTTGAACGTGACGCCTTTGACCTATGACAACCAGTGTAGCTATTAAAATGTTAATATTTTAATTAATTTAAGAAAGTTAACTTAAATGCAACTACGTTGATGCCACTGAGATTGGTTATGTGCTATTAGAAAGTGCACGTTAAATACTAAGAGCTATATGAACACAATGTTTTGTAAACGACTATACAAATAAGCGAAGGATAGCAAGAAAACAAACCACCATCACTAATAAATGTGGCGGTGCCAAGATGTGGTGAGGTAAGACAGCTGGAATAAAAGTTAATTAAGTAAACAGCACCCTTGTAAGTGGCACAGGTGGACACGAGGACAAAGGCACCAGTCTCGTGTTATTTGAATTAGGAATGTTTATAAGTAAGTTAGGGATATTTTTTTACCACTGAAGGTGACCTGGCGGTCTAAGGGTAAGGTGTCAGACTTCTATGCTGGCGGCCGGGGTTCAATCCTCGGTCCCGGCAAAGATTTATCTGATTACCAAACCCCTCCTTCACCTCTGACAAGACATCTTGTGAATGTGGGGAATGCCAGGCCTCCACCGTGGTTCGGATTCCACGTTAAACTCTAGGTCCTTCATTTCATCTCACAATCACCCTAATATTACACATTAGCGTAAGTGCGTATAACCCGAACGGGCAGTAAGACGCGGTGCTAATAATAATAATAATAATAATAATTTACCACAGAACCTTACTACCTGTTTAGGTTATACGCATTTATGATCATATTAGTTGGATATGGATGATGAAGGAAGCATTTTAGAGGTAATATACCCGAATTTGCGTGGAAGGGTAGCGGAAAACGTTTAGGAAAAAACCAACGTTAGTAGATCCGACCGGGATTCGAACCCTGATCTTCCCGTCTTCAGCAGGCCCGTCTAACATGAGAGTTAAGCCTTAGACAGTTCGGTCACTGAAGCTGGTTATGAATAATTGAATTATTATTATTATTAGCACCGCGTCTTACTACCCGTTCGGGTTATACGCACTTACGCTAATGTGTAATGGTAAGGTGATTGTGAGATGAAATGGAGGACCTACAGTTTAACGTGGAATCCGAACCACGGTGGAGACCTGGCATTCCAATAATTGAATTGAAAAATTATATCGGTAAATAATTAGGAAATATAGTTGAATTTGATATTCATTCCAGAGTGATATGATAATAAGCAGCTAAAAGGTGTTTAAATGAGAAAATATATATATAAAAGTTTATAATTAATATTGATAAAAATTGAGAAAGAGGTTATCCGCTATAGAGTAGCTTATAGTATGAAGTTAAAAGTAAAATATATAAAATGATCAATTAGTTGAAAATTATAAGTGATAAGTCGAAAGGATAATATAATATTCTTAAAAAATCAGAAGTCAAAATCATATTGGCGTACATCCCAAAAGCTTAGTAAGACGCGTTTCTTAAAAATTCATATTGAATAACATACCAATATTAAAACTGTATATATCTGGAAGAAAAACAAATAACTAGCTAGTTTTATGAATATTAATGTAGTTTTAATAAAGGAATTAATTGCAATTTTAATATATCAGCTAAGTGAAATTTATTTAGACAAATTTCTATGTGTGTAAAGTATGATTAGACAAAAGACTATGTGTAAGTAAATATTAAAATAGAATTTTAGAAAAGCTAAATGAGTTTTAAGTAAAATAGACCAGTATACTTAAAATTAATAAAGAGTAAATGTTAAGATTCAATGGATAGTTAAGTATGTGATGATATAAAATTGTGAATTTGTATACCACCTTCAACTGCTAACTACGAAAACACAATGTAGAGAAATATGATTAGAAATAATTGTAAAATAGCACATAGATAAATGTAAGAATAAAGTTCACAATATCATAAATCGATAAAATTGTTTATATTTTTAAAAATGTAATATATTAAGGGCTAAAATTATTTGGGAATTGACAAATTAAGTATCCTTTTCCTTAAATTAAGAAAAATTAACTAGTTTGTTATGATATTTTATATATTATATATTTTTCCTAGCAGTTTACCCAGTTAATTTGAAAATTAATTTTATTCCAAACTTCCTTATTTCCAATTATTCCTTATCTAATATTATAACAATATATATATGTGTGTGTGTGTGTGTGTGTGTGTGTGTGTGTGTGAATAGGCCCATATAATGTTTTCCAAAATTTATATATATATATTCTTGTTACAGCCCACACAATATTATAAATTGGGAAAGTGAAAGAAAAATTCCGATGAAATAGGCTCTTCTTACTTTAATAATGGCACAGGGTTCTTCTACCTCAAACAAGCTAAAAATTCATCTCAGTAAAATAAAGCTCATCAATTTTCATTAAGCGGTAAACTAATGTGTTTGGATGTCTTTTTTCACTGCTTTTTCTTACCACACCTAGCTATATATATATATACCAATTACGCTAGTTTACCTACTTTGGTGGCTGTATGGTCTAAGGTGCTACTCTCGCAATAGACTAGACTGCCGACGATGGGGTGGTCGAGGTTTGAATCTCAGTCGTATGTACTAAAGCTGGTTATTCCTAAATGGTTTACCACTCTCCCTTCAAGCAAATTCTGGTACACTTCCTTTAAATACAGCCTTTCTCTTCACTAAAAGCCATTAGCGTAAGTTTTATATATATATACTATAGCCCTAATGGGTAGTAAGCCGCGTTACTAAAAAAAACACTAAATTGATATAATTTATAGGAAATGTAATTCATTTGTGTGGAAAAAAGAGTGGAAAAGCCTTTATGAGAAATCACCCTCAATAATTTGAAGCCCGAACTCGTCAACGGAAAATCAGAATAAGGAGATTTCCATTTAGACCACGCGCCCACCGGCGTGGGTAGTTTGGTTGTTGTATGTTCCTTAGAGTAATTATTGTGTGGTTATCGATCATATTTTATAATTTGGCTGGGTTAATTATCTCAAATAGTTAGGAACAATTCTAACTTGTAAAAACTATATAAGATTAGAAATTAATAAAATAATACAGTCAAGAAATGAATGCTATTACTTTATCAAAAATTGTTGACATCTCACCGGCTTTCAAATAATGTAAAACTCAGAATATACAAAACGATCATTTTACCGGTTGTTCCTTATGGTTTTGAAAAGAGGTTTAACTTACACGACAATTTAGGGCGTTCTAAAAAAATGTACTTAGGAAGACATTTGGTCCAAAAATAACTGAAGATAATGGAGAGTGGAGGAGGCTACGTAATGATTAGATACATACATTATACCAGATTGATTAGAATAATCGAATCTCGCAGGTTGCGGTGGGCAGGACATACAGCGTGAATGGGAGAAACTAGAACCGCGTTTAAGGTATTGACTGGCAAAACTAATGGAAAAAGACCCGTGGGAAGGCCTAGACGCGGCTGGGAGGATACCATTAGAATGGAGCTGCTGAAAGAAATAGGGTGTTATAAGGTTGACTGGATGGATCACTAGCTCAAGATAAGTATGAAATGCAATGAGGTGGACTGGATAGAACTAACTCAAGATAGTTAGGGTGTAATGAGGTAGACTGGATAGAACTATCTCACGATAGAAATAGGGTGTAGTTAATTGGACCAGATAGAATAAACTCAAGATAGAGAAAGGGTGTAATGAGATGGACTGGATAGAACTAGCTCAAGACAGGGATAGGTAGGGTTCAGTTTTTTAAGTTCGGAAATGAACTTTCAAGTTCATAGTGCCAAAGAGTAAGTAAGTTACCCTATAGCAAGAACAGTTAGTCTAAGACATATTTAAAAAATTTACAGCAAAATAGTTTTCCATTCTGACTCCACGCAAATGTGAATACCTATATTTCATTTAATTCCTACATTCATTCCTCTTCCCTTTGGTGTACGTGCCTGCCAGTTAGTCTAACCGGACCCGGTTCTAGGGGCAAATTGTGCCTGTAACTATCCTTTCTCACCTTACTTTACACGACCTCGGTGGCGGTGAAACCTTATTTTTCTAGGGGGGGTAGATTATCTTTGCAAATAAAAGAGGTGTTTGAGGGGATTAGACCCCAAAGTTTAGGTGGGACGGAAAACCCTTCCACGGCAAATGTTTAGCAATTATATACTCCTAAAAGATATTTGAAGTGGCCCTCATATGATCTTTTTAATTATACTTCTCTATAATCTATTTGGATTGCTCCTCTCTCGGAAACTTTTAAAACAAGATGTCCCTGGAAAGTCAATATAAAGTAAAGTTTGTTCCCAGTAGGAATGGTTTTCAGAATGGCCTTTTTCACTACCAGAAATCTATTATATAGCAGGATATTGGTAGGAAAAAAGACCTTTCAGAGAGTAATTCCTACCGTGAATGGAGAATATTTAGAGTTATATCTGCCCTGTACATTTTGAAAAATTAGAGGACTGTCATTTAAGGTATTGTATATCCCGGAGATTTTTTTAAAATTGGATGCTTCTATAACTCTATGAGCTATTTGAAGTGGTCTTCATCTTGAATATAATTTTAAAATCTGATGCATCCAGAAGCTATTTAGAGTGGGCCTCTTCTAGCAAATCATGAATAACGATTTGTTTCCTGGAAATTGTAATGATTGGGTGCCTCTAAAATAGTGTTTTTAAAAGGGTGGTACGCGTATCACAAGTGGCCCATGGTGGTCTATCATGTGGTCCGTAGGATGCCAGGAAGTTTAGTATCAATACAAAAATATGAAATGCATTAAGATTAAATAAACATTCAAGCTATGCTCTTCATTTCAGGATTGGGAAAACTTTTTTTTGTCTGAAGGGCCGCATTGAATATTTAAATATAATAATAGGCCGCAAAATGAAATGAGATATTTCTGTAGACGCAACTATTATATAAATATAGTTGTATATATATATATATACTATTATATAAATATAGTTTTATATATATATATATATACAATTATTAAAAAACACTTTGGTGGCTGCATGATATAAGGTGCAAAACTCACAGTATACTAGAGTGCCAATGACGGGTGAGATCGTGGCTCAATTTTGGTTGGGGGGGGGGGGCGG
>CABFOW010003553.1:50208-61139 GCA_902141385.1 Timema californicum
TTTTGGGGGGGGGGGGGGGGGGGCGGCGCTCCCTCCACGCAAATGCCGGCTCACTTCCTCTAATTAAACCTTCCCAATTCCTAATCCATTAGTGTAATTAGTACTTAAAGCGTATAACCCAGATGGGTAGTAAGACGCGGTACTAAATAATAATAATCATAATAATAATTTCGGCTGGCTGTACTGAGATTGGTTTTTGCTGAATGATTCAGATTCAGATTCAGAGATTCTCTCTCCACACAAATTTGGGTACACTTCCTCCTAACCATCTTCTTACCTACCCCATTAGCGTAATTACTACATAAGCGTGTAACCCGAATGGTTAGTAAGAAGCGGTGCTAAATAAAACATAAAAAGTTATACAATATAAATATAATAAAAAAGTGACTCCAATAAAACAGTTTAATGAGATGAATGCAATTTGTTCATTTTTTTAATTATTTCTTTAATGTCAGGTGTAAATTTAGTAGTTTACATTCTTAAAACTGCTTATAAATAAATGTTCAACGGTGTTTCTTGATCGTAAAGCGCTTTAATTGAGATTTTAGAAAATGTTTGTTCACATGTAATAGCTTGATCCTAAAATAACCAACATTTTTCGAGCAAGATCTTGAATGTTTGCGAATTGGTCAAAATCAATATAATTGTAACATTTTCATATTTTTTAATTATTATTATTATTATTAGCACCACGTCTTACTACCCGTTCGGGTTATACGCACTTACACTAATGTGTAATGGTAGGGTAATTGTGAGATGAAATGGAGGACCTACAGTTTAACGTGGAATCCGAACCACGGTGGGGGCCTGGCATTCCCCACATTCACAAATGTCTTGTCAGAGGTGAAGGAAGGGTTTGGTAATCAGATAAATCTGTGCCGGGGCCGAGGATTGAACCCCGAACCCTAGCACAGAAGTCCGACACCTTACCCCTAGACAGCCAGGTCACCCCATAGTTTTTAATACCTTGTCATTCTGTTAAATCTGGACTACACGACAGGTATATCATCTAAAGTTGAAGTTCACTCCTTGATTTGTGTTGCATATTAGGTATATATACTTCCATAAGAATGTGTTTTTTATTCAGGTATCTAAGCACAATATTTTTTTCTAATAAAGTCTGTACCAAACTTAAGTCAACAAATCTGAACAATTATTTATTAAATACTCTGGAGATTAGTAAAATAAATATTCAAACAAATATAGTTTATTAATTCAAAGTAATGAACTATATGAGCTTTGTTTTAGACATTTAATTCAAGGACGGTGACAACATGTGACGTCACGGCTGGTAAAGATAGGATTTCCCACGTTAGTGAATTTAAGTTTTATTCAATGAGTATTAAAGATGTAAAGTTGGAACGAAAACCGTAAATTCTATAATAATGCTTTAAATAGCCCTACAGTATCACAAAATTATTATTTTGACCTTGAAGTAGTTTTTTTATAAACATACTTCTTATAAATATTGTACAACATAGTCTATTTGGTTTGGTAAAGAATATATGTATATCTATAATAAGAAACAATAATAAGGTTACCCGCCTCGGTGGCGTAGTTGACTAACGCGCTTGTCGTGTTGAGCTCGACTGCCGAGGACGGGGAGATTGAGGTTCGAATCTCGGTCGGGTGAACTGGGGTGGTTTTTCCTAAATGGTTTTCCACTCTCCCTCCACGCAAATGCGGGCTCACTTCCTCTAATTCAACCTTTCCAATTCCTAATCCATTAGAGTAATTAGTACTTAAAGCGTATAAACCGAACGGGTAGTAAGACGCGGTGCTAAATATTATTATTATTATTATTAATAAAAAGGTAAGATTAAAAAGCAAGTTAACGTTTTCAAGACGCAAATGTTATAGTGACTGTAAACTCTTAATAGGAAGAGGGGAAGTGTTACAAACAAATAATTCAGAGATCTCGTAGGGTGAATTGCTCATTTTCTTCTCTCTATTTCTATTTCGTACATTGGTTTCTAAATATGATATTGCTTAGACTGCTTGGATGCGTCATGTTAATAGGCAAACCGCTTCGCAAAATAGCTTCTAAATCTCCAAGTAAGCAACGCCACTAATAAATTAATTTTAGTCTTGTATCTCTAGCCCTAAAATATAATTGCTTATAAATAATATTTTTCTATATAAATTTTTAACCCCCTTCTTCTCCCCTCCCCCCCCCCCGCCCCCCTCTTTCGGGGCTCGATGGTCAGTAATCAGTGGCCATTGCTTCCCTTTGGTGGTCCTCCATCAACAAAATTTTATAAACATTGCTCTAGAAGATGTTTTAAAAGGTTCTCGTCCGCAAATGCTTAGCAAATTAGATGTCTCTATAAACAATTTAGAGCTTCACCTCTGACAAGACATCTTGTGAATGTGGGGAATGCCAGGCCTCCACCGTGGTTCGGATTCCACGTTAAACTGTAGGTCCTCCATTTCATCTCACAATCACCCTACCATTACACATTAGCGTAAGTGCGTATAACCCGAACGGCTAGTAAGACGCGGTGCTAATAATAATAATAATAATAATAATAATAATAACAATTTAGAATAATCCACACCCTGAAAATTTTTGAAAATTGGATGCTTCTAGAAATTATTTAAAGTGCCCTTAGCTTTTTCAAGACTATTTTTCATCTTAATAACCTTTAATATCAGAATGGGGGTGAATTGATTATATAAAGGGGCAAGTTTATTCCAGGAGAGAGGGGAATTTTATTCCAATCAGGAAGATAAGAACACAAATTATTTCCGAGGGGAGAAAGAGCCCTTACCCGCCCCCCCCCACCCCTATTACCCCTTTGTTAATTCAACAACTTTCGACTTAGATTTGTACTTTGTGTATATATATATATATATATTTTCTTTGTTCAATTTTACAAAACAAAAGCAATGTACGCAAATTAATCTGTAACTGAACACTGAAATGTTAGTTACATGATAAAATACTTAAATTTAAATTGAATTGTATTCACTACACCTCTCTCTTCACCCGCCAAATTTAATTTAAGTACAAAACTAATATACTCGGTGAAACTTCCAAACACGCGTCATAAAAGGAGGACAATACTGGACCAAGCCAATAATATGATTGTGACAAATGTCAGTAAGTCCCTGAGGAGGAAACCGTAACTGGTGGGGTGCGCATAAACTAGTGGGTATTTCATTACTAATATTATTATTAGCACCGCGTCTTACTACCCGTTCGGGTTATACGCACTTACGCTAATGTGTAATGATAGGGTGATTGTGAGATGAAATGGAGAACCTACAGTTTAACGTGGAATCCGAACCACGGTGGAGACCTGGCATTCCTCACATTCACAAGATGTCTTGCCAGAGGCGAAGGAAGGGTTTGGTAATCAGATAAATCTTTGCCGGGACCTGGGATTGAACCCCGGCCGCCAGCATAGAAGTCTGACACCTTACCCCTAGACTACCAGGTCACCTATTTCATTACTAATCATTCATGTGTCAATTTATTTCCTCTACTAGAATTTTATATTATTTAAACTTATAAAATGACACCTTTATACGGAAATCAAACCCGGCACCTTTGGATTATTACTTCAATTCTCTAGCTACTTAGCTATCCAGGAGCCATCCCGTGTCCAAGGTCATTCTTCGTTCATATTTTAAGGCAGAGTCTGTGATGGAATCGTCAGGTACATTATGAGTGACCAATCAGAACGTAAGCCAACTTTGATTCGGGAGGTTTCTATGCTGTCGTTAATACGATGATTACTGTACAAAAAACATAGAACCTGGATAGCTCAGTGGTAAGAGCATTGGATTACTAAGCCAAAGAATCCGAGCTAGATTCCCATGTCCCGGTATCATTTTCAATTTAAAGAATTCAATATTTACATAGATGCAGCTATAAACGTACTTAACAACTATGATATCTTGGCTATTTAATACTCTATTACTTTTTTTTTTAACTGGTAGCTTTGTATCTTGGGCCTTGGCCCCTGAGAGCCCCATACCGTGGTACCAATAGTCCTCCCCTCGTGATTAGTCTGAATGTATACGTGCAAACCGAGGGGGTAACAATTTTTACCACCGCGTCTTACTACCCGTTCGGGTTATACGCACTTACGCTAATGTGTAATGGTAGGGTAATTGTGAGATAAAATGGAGGACCTACAGTTTAACGTGGAATCCGGACCACGGTGGAGGCCTGGCATTCCCCACATTCACAAGATGTCTTGTCAGAGGTGAAGGAAGGGTTGGGTAATCAGATAAATCTGTGCCGGGACCAAGGATTGAACCCCGGCCGCCAGCACAGAAGTCTGACACCTTACCCCTAGACCGCCAGGTCACCAAGACTAGACGAGATGAGACGTGATGCTATATTAGCATGACTCCATATTAGGACAGGAAACACACTTATTTGTTCTAACAAAAAATACCATAATATGGTTTCATAAAAATTAACATGAAGAACACCTTTTAGAAAATGTAAACATATGTTTTGTGTTCGACACTGATAACATTTTAATTTTATTATATATGTTATTTTATTGTTATTAATAACATATATCAAACGTGATAGATGCAGATCATTAGACTTTGAATACATGAAAGTAGATCCTAGAAACTTCTGTCAATTTACATTCATCCGTTTAGAAAGAAAAAATGATAACGTATCATATTGGGTTTCTCATAAAATAGAACATGGCTATTTAGGATTGTAATATAACTTCCTACAGTAAAAAACATCTCAAACGTTGATTGGTGGATTGAGAAGCGCCGAAACAATATTCTTTAATTATTTTAGAACGTCTATGATCACGTTTGAGAGTCTACTTGCAAGGCTGCAGGTCGTCACAAGTGTGAACTGCTCAATATAATCCTTCAAGCGATTAACTTCCGACACGACACTTCTGTCGGGTCTCTACAGTGACAAACTGTCCGGTAAAAGTGTCGGCCCAACACTTTCATCGGGTTGGAATATATGTGAACAGTTCCATATAAATAGTTGTCAGTAGCGTCTACAACATTTTTATCGGCCCGATAAAAGTGTCGGTCTGACATAGTGGGAACAGAGGGCTTCGACAGTCGGTAGACGATAAAAGTGTCGGTCCGACATAGTGGGAACAGAGGGCTCCGACAGCCGGTAGACGGCAAAAGTGTCGGTCCGACATAGTGGGAACAGAGGGCTCCGACAGCCGGTAGACGACAAAAGTGTCGGTCCGACATAGTGGTAACGGGCCCATAGTGTTTTATTAACACCGCGTCTTACTGCTTGTTCAGATTGTAAGCATATGTGTTTAATACGTTATTGAATTAGGGATGGGGAAAGTTGAATTTAGAGGAAGTGTACCAGCATTTACGTGAAGGGAGAGTATGAAACCGTTTTGCAAAACAATTATATAAGTTACATACGATCGAGATATGAACCCCGATCTCCATGTTATCGATAGTCTTGTATATCAAGAAAGAGGTGCCTTAGACCATGCAGCCACTGAAGCAGGTCCCCACCTAGTATCGGCTGGGAGTTTTGGAAGCGTTCAGGGAGGTTGACACTGAAAAATACATTAATCATAGTTCATGTGGCTGGTTTATTTAAAAAAAAAGTTGGTCAGCTTACCGTTACAGAGTACTGATTCTCTCGTAACACTCAGATGCAAGGTATAGTCTAGTTTTCAAATAAGGGGCCTTTTATAAAATACAAACATATTTTTTTCACTCAAAATGGTTATTTTATTTTAAAAAAATTAGAGAGATTTTATAGATATTGATTTTAGCTATCAAAAGTAGCATAAAAGTAGATAACAAGACTTGACATGTGAATTTGTCTGACGCCTTAGTTCAGTCGGTAGCGTGTCTTTCTACTGAACTAAGGGTGCCGGGTTCGATTACTGGCACGACCGAAAAATGTATAATTTGTGAAATGTGTGTTTCCCTTTACATAATGATGAATTAATGGCCGAAGACTGGCTGTTGTTTATATTCTAGATTTAAGTTTGTTTTTAAGTCATGTGCTGATATAATCAATAGGTTTAGAAAATTCACTTTAAATAATAATAATATTTAGCACCG
The DNA here is from genome assembly GCA_902141385.1 of Timema californicum. Taxonomy (NCBI): domain Eukaryota; kingdom Metazoa; phylum Arthropoda; class Insecta; order Phasmatodea; family Timematidae; genus Timema; species Timema californicum. Next base: position 56,251 of record CABFOW010003553.1, read on the forward strand.
CGTCTTACTACCCGTTCGGGTTATACGCTTTAAGTACTAACTACGCTAATAGATTGGGAATTGTGAAGGTTGAATTAGAGGAAGTGAACCCGCATTTGCGTGGAGGAAGAGTAGAAAACCCTTTAGGAATAACCACCCCCGGTTCACCCGACCGAGATTCGAACCTCGGATCTCCCCGTCCACGGCAGTCGAGCTCAACATGACTCGCGCGTTAGCCAACTATGCCACCGAGGCGGGTCTCACTTTAAATATCTCAAATAAATAGCATATGAACACGTGAAAGTAGATCTTATTTTCTGTCAGATAAGGTCCTTCATATTAAAATTGGACTGTAAATATCCCGATTGAGTTTTAAAATGAACATTTTATGCTACTTTGAAGGTTGAAACTGTCAGCTGACAGCGGATGTTATTCCTATCGGTCCGTTTCTTCTCCGTGTCTAAACACACGCAAAGATTAGAGGTCACTTCGGACAAAGCGCTCAGAAGAAAGAGAAATAAAACACTTAAGATGACAGCCAGCATATCATATTTCTTATCGCTTAATTTACGTTTACGTCACCTGTACATGTTGAAACCATAGAAAGAATTGGTTGTGCGCAGCTCACTGCACTCCGTTGATCCAAACCAATCATAGGTGTACGTCATCATCCGTCCCAGTTGGCGGCGGAATTGTCGGGGCGTGTTACACTGGCGAGTCGGGAGCCTTAATGGCACAAAGTACAGTTGAGTTTAGAAGAGGTGATCCGAAATAAACAAACATCAATGTTAACGTTGACCTTGGTGCACTTGATGTAATAATAATAATAATAATAATAATAATAATAATAATATTTAGCACCGCGTCTTACTACCCGTTCGGGTTATACGCTTTAAGTACTAATTACTCTAATGGATTAGAAATTGGGAAGGTTGAATTAGAGAAAGTGAACCCGCATTCGCGGGGAGGGAGAGTGGAAAACCATTTAGGGAAAACCACCCTCAGTTCACCCGACCGAGATTCGAACCTCGATCTCCCCGTCCTCAGCAGTCAAGCTCAACACAAGCGCGTTAGCCAACTACGCCACCGAGGCGGGTCACTTGATGTAGAATTCTCCCCTCAGGATCCGATATACGTGGGTTCAAACCCAACTGGGGTCAATGTATTTTTCTTGGGCGAAAAAAAAATACTTAGCACAATAGCCTTTAGAGGGGAAGTAAAACCGTCGGCCCTACGTCGATTGAGGCATGTAAAATAACCATGGAAGTTATGTGAAAATACCTTTCCCTGAAAAATTGGTAGGTACTTTCGCGCTTGGTCATAGAAATTCTCGTGTGCTGAGCTCAGTTGGGGTCAGAAAGTGCACGATAAATAACTCAAATAAATAAATTATTATTATTATTATTATTATTATTATTATTATTATTATTATTATTAGCACCGCGTCTTACTACCCGTTCGGGTTATACGCACTTGCGCTAATGTGTAATGGTAGGGTGATTGTGAGATGAAATGAAGGACCTACAGTTTAACGTGGAATCCGAACCACGGTGGAGGCCTGGCATTCCCCACATTCACAAGATGTCTTGTCAGAGGTGAAGGAATAAATAAATAACCAATGTTAACAATTTCCCATTCACTAATGTTTTGTTAATTTTTAAATAAGTTATCTGTTTATTGCCATGAATGACAAGGTTCTATCTAAGGAGTTTGAATGCTTGTAGACTCAATTTCCCAATCTGCCTTTGGCGCAGTTTGGGTCTGGTCTTAGGGGGTACCTTTAGATTCTTGGCACAATTTGGGTTCAGTCAGGTACAGTAGCCCCGTGGATTCTTTGGTGCTGACTGACAGCTCACAGCTGACTTCTGACAGTCAACATTTAGGTATATACCTATTTTTTGACCATCAGAAGTGACAGCTGCTAAACACATGTTTTTACAGATCACATGGCTCGGTGTAGGGATACATAATTTGGTCTGGTAGCTTTTCAAAGCTTTTATCTGTCATCTGTGAGCTGTCAGCACCAAAGAAGCCATGGGGCTACTGTAGGTACCTGAGCCAAGTATATTGGCGTTATTCTGGTCATCAACACCCCACTATTTCCCTAAGTCCCTCATCCTTTTAAGACACGAACAGGGGGAGGGTTAACAAAATATAATGGTAAAAAATAAGTATAGCTCATTTGATATTACATTTATTATTATTATTATTATTCGCATTGCATCTTACTACCCGTTCGGGAATAATACAGTTGTATTGTATAATGTATGGGAATATATACAACTAGTAGTTGACTAACATAATGTTAGTTGATTAGTTGACAAATTGATAGTGACACTTTTTTTTTAAGATTCCATATTATAATAATTGTTTTTATCACTTTCAATGCAGCAAATACTTTAATTACATCACTACCCACTTTGGTGGCCACATGGTCTGAGGAGCTACTATATCCCTAGAATTAGACTGCCGATGGTGGGGAGATTGTGGTTTGAATCTCTGCCGGGTGTACTGAGAGTGGTTTTTTTCCAAAATGGTTTTCCCACTCTCCCTCGGCGCAAATGTGGATAAACTTCAGTGACATATAAGCTTCCTAAAACTAAAAATGATTAGCGTAATTAGTGAATAAGAGTGTAACCCAAACGGGTAGTAAAACGTGGTGCTAAATAAAAAAAAGAAATTGCATTACTAAAGTAACTATTGCTTGAAATTTGTGTTTTATAGAGCAGTGGCATTCAACCCGGAGTGCACAAATACATCTTAGAGGTCACGTAAAATTTAAATATACCAAGTGTTTGGAAACTCACAGCCCAAACTGCACATATAGTTTGTTTGAACCAAAAGTTATACAAAATTCCTGTACCCTTACATCCGGAAAGGGTGACCTGGCGGTCTAGGAGTAAGGTGTCAGACTTCTGTGCTTGCGGCCGGGGTTCAATCCTCGGCCCCGGCATAGATTTATCTGATTACCAAACCCTTCCTTCACCTCTGACAAGATAGCTTGTGAATGTGAGGAATGCCAGGCCTCTACCGTGGTTCGGATTCCACGTTAAACTGTAGGTCCTCCATTTCATCTCACAATACACCCTACCATTACACATTAGCGTAAGAGCATATTACCCGAACGGGTAGTAAGACGGGGTGCTAATAATAATAATAATAATAATAATACATCCGGAAAACTATGCTAATACCATTAAATTGTGGTCAAAGTTTCGGCGTTAGTGACGGGAGAACAAAGTTGTCTAGCATTCACGTACACATAACTTTAAGATGATAAGTTATCTCGTATCTCAAATAGTTATGGGGAAATAATAAAAATTGAAAAATTTCCCCCATGTAAAGTAGCCTTAAGTTAATTGTTATGAGGAAATGGGAGTTTATATCTTGCTTATAATGATAAACAGTGTATAGATATGGAATTTAATAAAAATCATTTGAGTTGATTTTGAAAATTTCGATTTTTTTTCTCTGTTTGTCCTTTTGTAGGCTATCATTAAATTTAGGGTTTTATAGGCCTATCTGATTACGAAAATCCCTCAAGGGACCTTATGAAAACCCTAGATACCAAGGTTTAGCCCAATGGGTGAATATCATAGTTTTGGTTCTAGCCTGAGGTACAGACGGAAAAACCTCTTTTTCTGTTTTAGGGGGTCATGAAACGTCGACAATTACCAAAATCTTGAGTTCGATTTTTTGTTTACCTTATCTACGAGGCGTCTAAAAGAAGTAAATAATATTATAACAATAAACTCTTTAACTTGTGGTAGAAATTGGAACATAAGAAAGTAAAACACGAGAAAGGGTAATTGAGAAGACATATTCATGGACATTACATTGACCTTTTGTTGTTTATTTTTTAAACCCTATTTTACTATGATTATCAGGAAGAGATTTATAATCGATTACTTTTAAATATAAATTAGACTCTCCTTTGTCTAGTAAGGAAATGGGGAGCTTTATTCTCAGAAACGAAATGACAAACATACTTAGCTTTAATCATAAATCGATCAACCGTTATGTTTCTTAACTCAAAACATGTACTAGTTTTTTGAAGACCAAAAAAAAAATCGATATTCAAACGATCAATTGTTTATAATATCAAACAGAAACCACAAGTAGTTCCTCCATTCAAATTATTAACATGAACCATTGAGCATTACGTCCGTTAAAAAAGAAACATTTATTTGGGAGACCAAACTTCATCATTTATTTAATGAAGAACACGGAAATGGTATGTGTTTTCGTGACAGCGTTTTGAAAAATTTGTTTCAGTTTGAAAACGTTTGCTAGGGTAAACATTTATATATCTGATTATGTAGATGTACTATTTTAGAACTTGTCTTACTATCTATTCGGTTTATACGCTAATATGTATTAATTAAGACTAAGCTATTCCATTATATATCTCATTAAGTTATTATCGAGTGTAAATTGAATAAAAACGAATGCCAATGTTTGAATATATTGGGCAAGGTTGTATGTGTTTAATAACAACAATATTAAAGTGGTAAGTCAAAATTTACAAAACAGATTATTTTAAGAGTTTTCTAAGAGGAAAACTAGCATTTTCCACGTGTGTTTTATTATGTATTATATTTAGTATCATTCTACGTCATGCAGCTTGATGGGAAAATCAAGAACTTTGTTCAGGGTGTTAAATGGGAAGAGACCATTGGGAAGGCCTAGACGTAGATGGGAGGGTAATATTAGAATGGACCTGAAAGAGATAAGGTTTAATGAGGTGGACTGGATAGAACTATCTCAATATAGGGATAGGGTGTAATGAGGTGGACTGGATAGAACTAGCTCAAGATAGGGATAGGCTGTAATGAGGGGGACTGGATAGAACTAGTTCAAGATAGAGATAGGGTGTAATGAGGTGGACTGGATAGAACTAGCTCAAGATA
>CABFOW010003553.1:61672-72279 GCA_902141385.1 Timema californicum
CTGGATAGAACTAGCTCAATATAGGGATTGGGTGTAATGAGGTGGAATGGATATAACTATCTGAATATAGGGATAGGGTGTAATGAGGAGGGCTGGATAGAACTATTTCAAGATAGATATAGAGTGTAATGAGGGGGACTGGATAAAACTATCTCAATATAGGGTTAGGGTGTAATGAGGGGGACTGGATAAAACTATCTCAATATAGGGTTAGGCTGTAATGAGGGGGACTGGATAGAACTATCTCAATATAGGGATTGGGTGTAATGAGGTGGACTGGATAGAACTAGATCAAGATAGAGATAGGGTGTAATGAGGGAGACTGGATAGAACTATCTCAATATAGGGTTAGGGTGTAATGAGGGGGACTGGATAAAACTATCTCAAGATAGGGATAGGGTGTAATGGGGTGGACTGGATAGAACTATCTCAATATAGGGATAGAGTGTAATGAGGGGGACGGGATAGAACTAGTTCAAGATAGAGATAGGGTGTAATGAGGTGGAATGGATATAATTAGCTCAATATAGGGCTATGTGGCGTACTTTTCTAAGTTTGGCGATTAACTTACAAGTTCCTAATGCCGTAAAGTATATATCATTAACTCAGGGGCGGCCCGAGGTAGATTTCGCACCCGAGCGGGATTGCTTTTTGGCACCTCTCTATGTATCTGGTGGATAATATAGCTAATTCACCATAGAATTTGTGGTAACTGACCGAGATCAAAAGCTACCAGATACACTCCCGTTAAACCTTTCGCCAAACCACATGACCTACAAAACCATAATACCTATGTTGATTTGTTGTCACTTTTTGTAGTCAAAACGTTCACAAAAACAATTTATTTATAATTTTGTTTTTCTTTTGGTCGTTCTTTAAATCTTCTGCTAGTTGCCAGCTACCACATTTACCATGGCGATTGGACTCTAGGAGAATATGAAAATAGTTCCCAAACCTAACAGCTACAATCCTAACGTAGCCTGGCCGTGACAGGAAAATGAGTTGAAGGGAAACTCCACAAATGTTATACACGCTAAACGTTTCACTTCGAGATTGTGCAAAAACTGTTTCAATAATAAATAAAATTATAATTACCTGTTTTGTAAAAATTATTCTCCTCTATTTTTATTATAAGTTTAACAAACACTTTAACATAATTAACAGTTTAAGTTATAATTGCAACAAAAACAAAGTTTTAGGGTGCCATATTTTTAATATGGTAAATATAAAATAACATTTTAAAAGTGGTTTTATATTCTATTTCACACCATAAAATTATACTTGTAGGTAGGTAAAATGTAATGTTGGTATCAAAAGGTGAACGATTCTTATGCAGAAACTCCACTATTACACCCAGGCTATGTTAGGTTAGGTCTATCTCTGTTTAGCGCCTCCTTGACCTGGAACCCCGGGGCAGCCGCCCGGTTCGCAAAGTTCTCCAAGCCGCCCCTGCATTAACTGAAAATAAGGAAATATCAATAAATCAGTAATTTCAAAATGTAGCCTTGAAAATTATTACTTTAAGCATCCAAGAAAATGATAAAATAATGTTTAATTGCAAAAAAGAACAAAAAAAATGGTAATCACTTCCACGTTACCATTTCAAATAAAACTCCATCAGTTTGACAAGCAAAAAAAAGTAGTTCCTAGAGCGTTTACTATGATGAATAAATACATATTATTCTTATGCATCATATGAAAATTTCATTAAACTTTATATGTGTATTGAAATTGGTAAATAAAATTTAATCTATGTATTCCATTTTTCCATATCAACGTCCATAAGTGCACATTATTTTCTGTATGTTAACATCGCGTCTTAATACCTGTTCAGGTTGTACGCATCTGACATTATTAGGCCGATTCTAAGGATAAGGGTTGGAAACATTTGAGTGCAAAGTCAATATTTTCGTTTGCAATTTTTATTGTTATAGAGAAATTAAGATATGTATATTTTTTTTATAAAATAAAATTTACTACTTTGACTTTGCTTCGTCAGGAAGAAAGCCCGCAGATTAAATTTGAGGTATATCTAACTATTTTTAATATAATTTATATTATGTTGACTCTCGCTTTAACAGTAATAGTGACCGCGGGTCTATGGTCTATATTTTGTCCTAACAAGAGACACACTGTTGACTCCGGGTGTGACAGGAATAATGAAAACCAGGCCTCCACCGTGGTTCGGATTCAACGTTAAACTGTAGGTCCTTCATTTCATCTCACAATCACCTTACCATTACACATTAGCGTAAGTGCGTATAAACCGAACGGGTAGTAAGACGCGATGCTAATAATAATAATAATAATTAAAACTTAATTGTCTTTATTAAAGGCTCATAATATTAGTATAAAATACTTTATTACTGCTCCAGAATAGTAGTAAACAACACACCAGCCCATATAGAAACTCGAATACCTTCTGAGGGTCATCATTAACGACCCTACATCACAGAAAATGATTGCCATTATTACATATGTAGTTACGGGCGCCCAACTCTTATGCAACTTGTTGCACACTCATGCTTGCACAGATTTGCTTCCGGCACTGTACGCTGAAATTTTAAACACAATTTAATGGTATTAACATAGTTTGCCGGAAGTAAGTGTTTAGGGATTTTGTATTACTTTTTGTTCAAACAAGCTATATGTGCATTTTGGGCTATGAGTTTTCGAAACATCCTTAATGCGATAAGGTAGAATGTAAAGGAAGTGAACCCCGACTTACTTGGGGGGAAGTGGCGCAGGGAAATAATTTAAATAATACCACCCTCAGTACACCTGACCAGAATTTTAACCCTTATATTTCCGTCATCAACATATCCAACCTATCATGAAAGAACGCCACTAAGGGCCAGTTTCATAGTCAGATTTAGCACTACTCAAGTGCGAGTCGATACTAAATACAGGAAGACACCTACCTTGACCAAAATGGAATGGGCCAGTTTCGTATATGAAACTGGCCCATTCCATTCAAGTACAGGTAGGTGTCGTCTTGTATTTAGTATAGCGCTGCACTTGAGACGTACTAAATCTGGCTATGAAACTGGCCCTAAGTCTTATCCCTATCAAGGTGTCTTTTTTCTGAAACCAAACGCAACTCGTGCTGTTAACACTGGTGATAATAATCTACCTCTGTGACATATTCGTTAATTGTTGTCTTCAAACCGACCCTACCCTATGACATGATTACTGATTAGTAATATTTGTTAGTTTCCTTTAGTTCATATTTGTTTGTGTGTGTGACTGTACAAATCTGTTTTGTTTTGTTGAGTTTATACCTCTCATCATTTTAATGTAGACTCTGTTGTATTTCATGTCATATTTGTAGTGCATCAGTGCATGAAGCCGTAATTGGAGTTACAAGCTTTGTGATGGGGGCCAGTAGTTCGCGTAATTCTGGTAAACATGCACACTAACTTTATACACGTGAGTACTCCCTTAATTCACATTTGTACTCACACCACTCACATGTATACATCCTATTTAAACGTTATCCAACACCTTATATTAGTTGGTAGCGTGTCTGTCTACTAAGATAATGGTACCGGGTTCAATTCCCAACAAACCTGACTCGGTGGCCGCGTGGTCTAACGCGCTTGTCGTGTTGAAGCTCGACTGCTGAGGACGGGGAGATCGAGGTTCGAATCTCGGTCGGGTGAACTGGGGGTGTTTTTCTCTAAGTGGTTTTCCACTCTTCCTCCATGCAAATGCGGGTTCACTTCCTCTAATTAAACCTTCCCGCTTCCTAGTCCATTAGAGTAATTAGTACTTAAAGCGTATAACCCGAACGGGTAGTAAGACGTGGTGCTAAATATTAATTAATTAATTAATTAATTAATTATGATTCCCAACATGACCGAAAAATCAAGTTATGGTGGAATTTTGGTTCACCCTTTCACATTGTTTAATTAACGTCCGGGGACTGGATGTTGTATCTGTTACAGATTCAAGTTAGTATATAATTCGGGTTCTGATATAATGAGTCGGTTCAGAAAGTTCCCGTTTAGTAACTCTATTTTTTTAATCCAAGCTTTATACACAGCACTAAGTACCTACACATGTGTAAAATCAATTTGTATATGTTAATTAGCTAATTATAGATGTGAAATAACAAGACAGAGTCAGGGTATGATGAGGTGGACTGGATAGAACTAGCTCAAGATAGGGATAGGGTGAAATGAGATGGACTGGATAGAACTAGCTCAAGACAGAGATAGGGTGAAATGAGGCGAACTGGATAGAACTATCTCAAGATAGGGATAGAGTGTAATGAGGTGGACTGGATAGAACTGGCTTAAGATAGAGATGGGGTGTAATGAGGTAGACTGGATAGAGCTATCTCAAGATAGGGATAGGGTGTAATGAGGCGAACTGGATAGAACTAGCTCAAGATAGGGATGGGGTGTAATGAGGTGGACTGGATAGAACTATCTCAAGATAGGGATAGGGTGTAATGAGGTGGACTGGATAGAACTAGCTCAAGATAGGGATGGGGTGTAATGAGGTGAACTGGATAGAACTGGCTTAAGATAGAGATGGGGTGTAATGAGGTGGACTGGATAGAACTAGTTCAAGATAGGGATAGGGTGTAATGAGATGGACAGGATAGAACTAGTTCAAGATAGAGATAGGATGTAATGGGGTGGACAGGATATAACTGGCTCAAGATAGGATTAGGGTGGATAGAAATATCTCAAAATAATGATAGGTGAGGTACTTGTAGAAGTGTGGCAATGGTTCTGCCAGCTCCTAGTGCCGTAGAGTAAGTAAATCACAAGTATAACCATAGGGGTGAGCTTACAGGCCAATCTAGCTGACTAGCAATATTATTATTATTATTATTAATAATATTATTATTATTATTATTATTAATAATATTATTATTATTATTATTATTATTATTAGCCCCACGTCTTACTACCCGTTCGGGTTATACCCACTTACGCTAATGTGTAATGGTAGGGTGATTGTGAGATGAAATGAAGGACCTACAGTTTAACGTGGAACCCGAACCACGGTGGAGGCCTGGCATTTCCCACATTCACAAGATGTCTTGTCAGAGGTGAAGGAAGGGTTTGGTAATCAGATAAATCTTTGCCGTGACCAAGGATTGAACCCCGGCCGCCAGAACAGAAGTCAGACACCTTACCCCTATACCGCCAGGTCACCGACGACTAGCAATAGAATGGATTCAAGGTGACGGGAAGGTTTGATAAACTAGGCTTACGTTATGTGTAAGACTCCCACCGGCCCACACCTCCACATTCACTATCATCACATCAGCTAGTTCTGTGTGAATGACGTGTCTACAACCTTCTGTGTATGACGTGTATACAACGTTCTGTGCCACAAGAGTGGCTAAAAGTCTACCACAAGGCCACCGAAAAAAAATGACATGAAAAATAAGAGAATTAACAACTCTAAAACTACTGCATCATCATCTATGTACAAGCAAAGCCAACAATGATTCATTTCCAAAAAATTCTTATTATATTGATCTTGGGGGGTAAAGTGCTCGCCTCAAGACCCGATGTTCGTAGGTTCAAACTCAGACAAAGTAGGTGGACTTTTATTGAGCGATAAAATACGTACCGCAACTTCCTTCTGAGGAGAGGTAAAACCGTCGGTTCCATTAGAACCTTGGAAAGGTATGTGAAACTATATTTCTCGGCAAAATTGGTAGACCCTTTCGCACTCGCTCATAGAAATTCTTGTGTGCCAATATTATCAGTCGGTTGAGGAAATACACGTTAAATACCTCAAATAAATTAAAAAATTAAACAAAACTGATTGAGATGTCATGTTATTATTGGAACAATTGTTGGATTAATTACTGGATTCAGACGTTGAATACATTATTACCCGCCTCGGTGGTGTAGTTGGCTAACGCCCTTGTCGTGTTGAGCTCGACTGCTGAGGACGGGGAGATTGAGGTTCGAATCTCGGTCGGGTGAACTGGGGGTGTTTTTCTCTAAGTGGTTTTCCACTCTTCCTCTATGCAAATGCAGGTTCACTTCCTCTAATTCAACCTTCCCGATTCCTAATCCATTAGCGTAATTAGTACTTAAAGCGTATAACCCGAACGGGTAGTAAGACGCAGTGCTAAATAATAATAATAATAGTAATAATAACAATAATAATAAAAGAATACGTTATTGGGAAGGTTATAATTCCTTGGCAAGAAACAATGATTCTCTGTTAGGATAAAAAATAATATGAATATTTAAAAAATTGATGTTAGTTAATAAATGTCATATAATATATTAGGGAATATTATAACTATAGTAATACTGCAGTATTAAAGGAGAACCTTGTTAACAAAATAATTAATATTAATGAGTATTTAAAAAATAATTATTTGAATATCAAATCTGTTGCCAAACTCAATTTTTTTTACCAACATTATATTATTTATTTTATTTAAAAAACGAATTCGGAAATTGTCTAGGATTATAAAACACTTTTCTAGTTCGGTTATTCCTGTATATATTTTTTTTATGCCTTTACTTGAGATTTTAATAATTATAGCCAACTAACTTTCCTGAATCGGGGGACGTATAAATATCTTGCTTTTGATTATTTTAGGGCACTCATTTCAATATGTTAATATTATTAACTAATATGTTAATATTATTAACTAATATGTTAATATTATTAACTAATATGTATATCTTTTTCTGGCTGCTATTAAATCAAATGATTATAATATATACACAATACGATGGCAGGCCCCTGCTCGTGGTACTTAACGGCCGACCCCCTAGACGCGGTCCCCGCCCCAGTCGGCACGGTTCGCGGGGGAAAAAATTATGCCCATTGGTTTTTATTAAACTCTAAAGGCTGTAAAATATCTTCATGGGCCTGCCTATATTTATATTCCGGATTTTCAACAACCCATACGCATAGGATATGCACTCTCTTCAACAAAGTGAGTAATTAATAATAATATAATAATAATAGTTAGCACCGCGTCTTACTACCCATTCTTGTTATACGCTTCAAGTACTAATTACTCTAAAGGATTAGGAATTGGGAAGGTTGAATTAGAGTAAGTGAACCCACATTTGCGTGTAGGGAGAGTAGAAAACCATTTACCCCAGTTCACCCGACCGAGATTCGAACCTCGATCTCCCCGTCCTCAGCAGTCGAGCTCAACACAAGGGCGTTAGCCAACTACGCCACCAAGGCGGGTTAGTTAATGTACTTTTTTTTTATTTGAAGTATTTAACATTCACTGTCGTAAACGATTGCTCATATCAGCTCAGGACTTATAAACTAACTTAAATCTAGAATAGGTCACCTGGCGGTCTAGGGGTAAGGTGTCAGACTTCTGTGCTGGCGGCCGGGGTTCAATCCTCGGTCGCGGCAAAGATTTATCTGATTACCAAACCCTTCCTTCACCTCTGACAAGACCTCTTGTGAATGTGGGGAATGCCAGGCCTCCACCGTGGTTCGGATTCCACGTTAAACTGTAGGTCCTCCATTTCATCTCACAATCACCCTACCATTACACATTAGCGTAAGTGCGTATAACCCGAACGGGTAGTAAGACGCGGTGCTAATAATAATAATAATAAATCTAGAATAGACCCAACATCCAGCTCCATAACAGTTAATTTATCACTGTGAAAGGGAAAGCCTACATTTCGAGAGTGATACACTTTTCGGTCATGTCAGAAATCGATCCCGGGACGGGACCCTTAGCCCAGTAGACATAAAAACTATCGATTCGGTGCTCACTGAAGTCGGGATCTTGGTGACATGACGACCTATCATCAACTTGCACGAATATTTACACGATATCATAAAGTAATCATTGTTTGATGACGCATAAAAACGATGCGTCATCCAGTGGTATGGTATACCTAATTTAAATTTAATATGGCTTTTTGACTGGTGGTCATTGATCCGTACACTATGGAGAAAAAATACAACTCCTCAGTAATTTACTTTTAATTTACTATATTAATTAAAATTATGTTACTGTAGAACTTCATAATTTCGATTACGACTCGGTGATTAACTTTTAATGTCATATATCAGCTATAGTTTAGTATAAATGTAATATCCAAACAATGTGGGGAATGCCAGGTCTCCACGGTGGTTCGGATTCCACGTTAAATTGTAGGTCCTTCATTTCATCTCACAATCACCCTACCATTACACATTAGCGTAAGTGCGTATAACCCGAACGGGTAGTAAGACGCGGTGCTAATAATAATAATATTATTATTATTATCTAAACACTAAAATATATAATCAAAACCGCTATATTTTTCAATTTAGTTTTTAGATGTAATATAAAATTCAGAATTAGATATCCAATATCTTATTCCTCGATTCAGATAGCAGAAATTAAATAACATCATTGAAATGTAATAAAATTATAACTAATTTTTACTATTTTTATGATTAATACCAAATTGATATTGGTTTAATCACATTTTAAACCTGCTCGACACTTAATTAGAAGGATTAAAATTGTTCTAAAAATAAACAGTAAGTTAAGATTAAAAACCTTTTACAGTCAATTAAGAGATTTTTTTCGTGTCATCTTTCCTTTATCTTTTATTGAAACATCAACTTTTAAAAATTACTAACGCAATATTTTACGGCATCAATTGAATTTAAATGGAAATTGTAAAACGTAACTTATTTTACCGTCAATAATTGGCAGGCTCATAAAAGTAGATATTTATTCCCAGTATTTAAATTATTTATCTAAGTCCGTTTATTTTCTGGTGAATCAAATTATTTTTGAGAATTGGCCAATTAGTTAGTACCTACTGCAATAATAAAAGGGAATCTTGTTAAATACTTATTAATAAGCATTTAATAAATTATTATCTGAATATTAAATTTATAATCTGTTGTTAGATCCAATTTACGGACCGACATTGTAGCGATTATTATTTTATAAAAAATAAGGCAGCACATTATTCGGACAATGTATATGGTTAAATAAAGCTTGTCTATTTTATTTACTTAAGCATATAACCTAAACGGGTAGTAAGACGTGGTGCTAAATAAATAAAATAAAATTATATTTCGTTTGTTTCAAGAAACTATTTATTTTTTAGCTTCTTTGATATTTTAAACATCTCCAAGTACCTATCCCTCATAAATCGGGTGATTTAACAACAAAGATATTCCAACGACGAGTCAGTGATCACATGGTCTGACACATCACTGTCGAGTTAAACACTATTAAATGTGATGGTTATATCGGGGTTTGAATCCCAGTCGAGTGTATCAAAGGGATTTTGTTTCCTCAATGATTTACCATTTTCTCGCTGTGAAAATGTGGGTAAACTTTAAGGTTATATCTTCCTCATCACTATCCGCCATCAGTGCTATTAGCGTAATTAATGTTTGCGTTAAAACTAAACGGGTACTAAGACGCGGTGGGTAAAAAAACTAACCCAAACACCTACCTCTTTATTAGAGTACTAGACCCTCCCCCCCGCATTATTATTTTCAACACACATATTGAAGAATCATCATAGACTCTACCATAAAATATGAATGACTATCGACATTTTTATGAGAAATTAAATTTTCAAAAAAAAATATAGCCTATGTTACTTGCTGATAATGTAGCTTTATATTGGTGAAAGAATTTTTAAAATCGGTCCAGAAGTGTTTTTGAGTTTATCCATTACAAACAAAAAATCAAATCTTTCCCCTATTTATAATATTAGTGTAGATAAATGAGATTTATAAACGTTAATTAAGAGAGAAACTTTTTGTCAATCTCACCCCTACAACTATGTTTACGAACTAACTATTCCAGCTTCCATCACTTTTTCCAAAACATCTTCAACAGTTAAATCATTGTGAAGAGAATAGAAGGTAGTACCAGTTGGAGAAAGACATCGTATTGTATGATCTTGTGACGTCACTCAGGACACAAGCCACTGCGTTACATACACAAAACTGAAAGACAGACCCGCCTCGGTGGCGTAGTTGGCTAACTCGCTAGTCGTGTCGAGCTCGACTGCTGAGGACGGGGAGATCGAGGTTCGAATCTCGGTCGGGTGAACTGGGGATGGTTTTCTCTAAATGGTTTTCCACGCAAATACGGGCTCACTTCCTCTATATTCAACCTTCCCAATTCCTAATCCATTAGCGTAATTAGTACTTAGGCGTACAACCCGAAAGGGTAGTAAGACGTGGGGCTAAATAAAAAAAATTTAAAAACTATTGAAAGACAAACTAATTTGTTTAAATCAAGTCAAATTTTTGAACTTTAAATAGTAACTAAGCTTTAAAAATACACACCAATTTCCTGTTAAAAAGAGTATGTATGTTTGGCTTTCCAAGTTACTAATAAATACTAACCGATGCTATTATTTCAAATTAATCAGATGTTCGTTCTGTCTGTTTTTTGGTGTCTAATTGTTCCTCCACCATTGCTTTATCTATTTGTTGTGGTCCTTGTGCCACTATCCACCTGAACTATCCATAAACAGAGTGTGAAGGAAACAATTATACGATTTATGCTGAGGAGAGAGATGGACAACGTGCTGAGGTTTGCCTGACTTCCGGGGGATCTCACCTGAGTGACATTATCTTTATTATTATTATTATTATTATTATTATTA